>JAADWY010000384.1:0-30473 GCA_023336355.1 Pythium dissotocum
CGAGATCGTGGACTTTCTTCGAGATACGGTTCACTACCTCTCCAACGAACGCGCGAAGCACGACGTAATGCCTGCTGTACGCGTCGAAGTCGGCTTAGAGGCGTCGCGTGTTGTATTCCTGCTGAACAAGTTCTATCGCCAGCTTCCTCCACAGGTTTATGAGCGTGCTGATGCGTGGAAGCCAAAACCAGAGGAGACTACAATGTCTCCATGGGAAAAGCTCGTCAAGCGAACCGGTCCACCTATCGACTTCGACGACTTTCTCTCGTTCGCGCTTCCCACTGCCGAAGTATTGGTGTCATGCGGACGTCTTGCTCAGGCCAAAGAGATGGTGGATCTGGTGGAGCGTCGCATGCTCAAGATGAAACAGCGTCCGCCAATGTTCCGGAGATGCATCGAGCTGTTCGTCATGGTCCGCCGCGAATCCGGCTTCGAGCCAATTACTGGTTCGACGCCAGAAGCCAGGCGTGCATTCGAGTGGTATGCGAACAACTTCACACACGTCGACCACATCAATGCTCAATGTCCGATTGATCAGCTGTACGGCTTCCAGTGGTTCTTCAAGCTCAAGCATTGCCAAGCTTCAAGCTCGGTCGAGTTGGATCGGTTCCTGGAGTGGATCGAAAGCACGCAGAATCCAGATCTGGACAGCGTGGTGTTTCTCGAAGGCTGTATCGTGGCCGGTGCCGATACTCGAGACGACTTGGCTCGTGTGCTTCGCGTGGTGGCGGACATATCGAAAGAGTGCGGAATCAGGTTCAACCTGGACATGTCGGTGCTTGAGACCACGAAGCTGTCGCTGGTGGGCTTTGAATTCTCTGCGACTGGGATCGTACGCGAGCAGCACCCTTGAAGTTGAAGTGCAGTGCACGACGTCACCACCAAGCCGTGCTCTTTGTCTGACGCGTACTGTTTGTGGCATGCGAGAAGGCCGAGCATCCTGAAACCCCAGCAGCTTGAATGTACCCAAGCGCATCATCTGACCTCCGGGTACACCAGCAACATGAAGCCAGCCACGGGGTGCCCCAAGCAACTCGCCCAGGAAGAGGATCCACTGCCCACGAGCTCGCAGCATCAGAGGTCCTCAACAACAAACCAAAAAGAAAACAAGAAAAGAAAACAAGAACCACTACATACTTGAGAGAGAGAGGAAATCGCTTGTGTATACGATAGCCTGTGGGGCTGGATTTGGAGGAGAATTCCATGCACACGATTCTCAATCGGCATTTGCAGATTTGCGACCCGAAGCACAACCAGAGCAGCGAACCTCTCAAAACACATACGCTGACACCATCCTCGCTAAGTTCGGTTATATTCACCAAGCAACTCCATTGTGACTAAATCAGTAGATATCTATCCTCATCCAACGCAACAATGCCGCCTTAGCCGCGCGGCTTCATCATCGGCGTCAGTGTCTTCGTCTGCGTTTCCCAGCGGCCTCTACGGCAAGTACAAACAGGCGACCAACTTCTTCCTGGACTGGCTGCTGCGTGCGCGCCGTGTGGGCGTCGCTGCGGGCGCCAACGGCAACGGCAAAGGTAAGAAGAAGCAGAGCAAGTTGAAGGACGAAGGCGTCGCACTCGGCGTCTATGAAGACATCGTCATCGCCATCGCACGCGAGCCGACGGTGCTTCCTCCGTCGCTGCTTCAGCTCTGGACGCGCGCACTGGCGGCGTGTGAGACCGCCATCACGCTGCGTGCGCGCGTGGCGCTGTTCTTCCCTTCGACGTACGAGGACGGAGAGGACTCCCACACGCACTTCCTAGAGCGCCTGCGGTCCTGGTTGTCGACGCTGAAGCAAGCAGAGACCCCAGAGATCACCACCGCAAACGCACGAGTCGCCAGTACGTGCCCGGCACGATCGTAGTAGACTTGATGTGGGTTTCTCGCGCACTGGAGAGCGTCGTGGCGATGCCCATCACGTATCGTCCGAACACAAATATCGTCACTGCTGAGGGCACCTACGGCGACATGTACAACGAAGAGCAGACGCTGCGGTACTGCACGCCCAACATGAACGCCGTGCCGTCATTCTTCATGCAGCAGCTCACGCCTCTGTACAACATGCTCAACTTGCACCGCTACGCTGGCATCAAGCAGGAAACGGAAATGTTCGCGGGCTGGTTTCTTGACCACGTGGATCGGTTCTTCACGACGCACTCGTCGTCGATCCACTTTGTGTTCATCGCCATTTGTTGGGTCCGATCGGTGTCGGCGCTGCAAAGGGATGGAGGCCTCAGCCGTACGATCAGTCTCTCCATCACGCAGCGCTGGGATGTGGAGGAACGCCGGAGCGCGAGCATCGCCCTTGGAGAAGTGCTGCGTGCGGATGCAGCAACCCACGAGCAGATGGAAGGCATGCTCAGCTATTTGAAGATTCGACAAAGAGGATGCCTTGATCCGCGTGAATCCTCTACTTGCCGGACTCCTTCAGCTCGACTGCCAGCTCCAGTTCATGCATGTCGGCACCAAGTCGATGCTCACAACGTCGCGATTCCGCGCGTTTGGGCACATCTACAACGCTCTGCGCGACCGCCATCTGCTCGAGGCGATCCCCCTCATTGAGGAAACCGTGCAAGTGAACGAGCGTTCCATGTTCACCCCGTCTCGCGCCGCTGCTGTTCACGGATCGTACACGCGCATGTACTACATCAGCTCGAGCTGGACGGAAGCTGCTGTGGATGCGATGTTGCACCATCGTCCACCACCGCCGAAGCATCTCGCAAAGTGTACTCGTGAGGTCTACAACTTCCCTGACCTTTCCCGAGTGTTTCGCTTGCTCAAGAAGAAGGATTTCTCGGTTCTACCGGTCGTCTCAGCGCCAGCATCGTGGAAGACTCTTCTTGGCGCCGTCTCCGATTTGTGTACGGAAGAGCTGTTCGACTCACGGATCCTGTCGCGCGACATGGTCAAGTTCAGCGATGACCTCACCGATGTATTCAACGCGCTCTGCGATGCATTGGTCCGCCGCGACAACGCCAACCGCATTCTTGAGGAAGGTATTCCAGGGCTAACACGCCAGGCGACCATCAACAGCGTGCTCACGGACGTTGTGGTGATGCCTCTAATTCTCTTCTTCGACTGCCTGAATCGCGATGGTTCCGTTCGTGTGAGTGAAGACACGGCGAATTTGCTGCAGCTCGACAGTGCGAGATCGGCACTTCTCACTGTCGGGGGCCGCACCGCGATCGAAGCGTACTGTCGCCAGGCCGCTACTGTGATTTCGCAACATTTCGCGAAGCGTGAACCAGCGGAAATTGAAGCGGCGTACTACACGTTTCCATCGGTACATCAGTGGCGATCGCTCGAGTTCGGTGATGCATCGGTGTTCAACGAAACGGAGGGCGAATACACAGACGAGATATTCACGGGTTTGATGACGTTGATGCAGCACAGTGATGGACCACTGCACGGGAAACAGCTCGCGCTGTTCAAGAACGCCGTCAAACGCAATCCAGCGGTTCTCGCCGTGGTTTCACCCGACCCGACCACAGAACTACGGACGCTACTGCACCAGGCTGCGGTCGGGCCTGCACGTGACCGGCGTCTTGTCGAATGGCTCATGCAGATGGGGGCACTCCACCACCAGCCGAGTCACTGCCGCAATCTTCCGTCACTGGGGACGTTGACGGTCAGTGGCATTGATCGGAGGGACCTTTTCAATGCTCTCGCAGTCCACTGTGCAGCGAAAGCAGGTCTGGAAGAGATGGTTCGCTTGCTGCTGGAAGCTGATCACATGCGGGATCTGAACACCGTGACCTTCCACACGGGCGAGTCGCTCATGCATCTTGCAGTGAAGCATGGCCATCGAGACGTGTACAACCTTCTCCACAAGAGGGGTGCGAGCTTTCTTTAGAAGGATGCGTCGGGTAAGCACATTTACGACCTCGCGGATGACATGTCGTGGAAAGAACACATGCTCGTCGTCGCAGTGGAGCAGCGGCGTGAAGAGAAGCTGGATCGAGAGCAGAAGAGTCTGGACCCGGCATTGCATCGCAAGGGCGATGCTGCGGCTGGGAAACTGCGCAAGGAACTGGGGAGCCAGCGTGAGGCCGAGCGGGTGAAGTCCGAAACCAAAGGAAAAGCCGGAGGACTAGAAACCATTCCAAGTACCTCGAACGCCACAGTGCCGACGGCAAGTGCAACAGCCACTGGAGCTGCTGTTGGCACAGGAGCTGCCACTGCTGCTACTGCTGTCGAGCCTCCGAGTCCGCTTGGAGCTGCATTACGGAGTGGTGCTTCCATCAACGAGAGCAAGAACAAGAACAAGAACAAGAAGAAAAGATCGGCGGAGGATCGAGTCGTTCCGGACGTGGCAAGTCTCATGCAGCAGATGATCCTGAGCGGCAGCAGTCGTGATGGGAAAATCTTCGCTCGTGATCTCATTGCTGGGTCGGAAGCTGCCCGGCAGCAAGCTACGCTTGAGCGCACTGAAACACTACGTCGCGCGTTGGATGTGCTGAAGCAAGGATCCAAGGCGTCTAATGCTGAGCGAGAGGCGAGTGCGAAGAAGGCGCTCGAGCTTGTGGATAATCTTCGCCATGGCAGTGCGCACCTCGCCTCTCCTCGTGGGAAGCACGATATCATGCCCGTGCTACGAGCGGAGCTCGGCTTGGAGGCGTCGCGAGCGATTTTCTTGCTGATTAGGTTTCATCGTCAACTGCCTCAGCAACCAATCTGCTCTGTTGAGGACACGTGGAAGCCGGTTCCAGAAGATGCAATACTCTCGCCGTTGGAAAAGCTCATCCGACGGGCAGGCCCAACGTACGACACGGATGCGTACTTCGTCGAGTTTGCAAATCACACGGCCGAAGTCTTAGCGTTGCGCGGGTGCCGTGGTCAAGCTAAGGAGATATTGGAACTCGTGGAGCGCGTCCTGCTCAAGCTCAAGAAGAGGTCGCCTGTGTTTCGAAAGTGTGTCAACGCCTACGTCGCTGCTCGTGAAATGGCCGGCTTTGAGCCTGTTGAAGGGTCCACACCAAAAGCCAGACGCGCTTTTGAGTGGTACTTTGGTGACCACGCGGAGACCGAGGACGGTGTGGTCCAGCTCTGCATTGATCGCTTGTGCGGGTTCGACTGGTTCCTCAAGATCAAAACCGTAGAACGCCCTGGCTCCCCTCAGTTCCAACACTTCTCGAATTTGTTGCACCACATTCGTAACGATGCGAGCAGGAACCCGGATCTCACCAAGCTCGTGTACGTCGACGACTGCACGCACTGTCGGCGGCTACGGGTCCGTCGCCGAGCTGACGCGGGAGCACAACCTCCTGTTGGATCTTTTCAAGCTGAGCGGACTCCACGTCGACCCCAACCTCACGGAAGTTGCCGTGAGCAAAGTGAACTTGGTCGGCTTTGAGTTCTCAGCCACTGGGATCGTACGCAAGGCGCCAAGTGAGACAGCGCTTGTTGCTGGTTGACGTGCTGAAGGATATGATTGATGCTTCACAACTGTTGATTTACTAATACTGGTACAACCCTGACGGCTACGACTACTTTTGCTATCATTTTCCTATGCACAAGCAACTACTTCCTAACTGAAGATCACCGCTGGCCACCCAGCACTCACTTCCCTCTCGGTGTCACGAGTTGGATCTTGCGCGACGACCGTGTCTTCGTGAGCGTCGATGTACCGTCGGCGTTAGGCGGCGGTGGGTTCTGCACGTCCTCCAGCTCCATCTCCAGGAGCTGCACGATGTCCTCGAAGTTCGGGCGACGCACGGGGTCTTCGTGCCAGCAGCGACGCATGATCTTGGAAAACAGCGTCGGGCAATCCGAAGGAATGTCGGGCCGACGGCCGCCCATGACAGCCTCTGCCACCGCGAGCACGCTGCCTGGAATGTCCGTGTACGGCACCTTGCACGTGTACAACTGCCAGCAGATGATGCCGAAGCTGTACACGTCCACCTTGAGAGAGTACTCCGACTTGGCCTCATCCTTCAACACCTCAGGAGCCTGTAAATAGAGAGTATTCGTGAGCTTCACGAGCAACTACTTCCGCCTCAAGGCATTCAAGACAGCCAACATACCGCCCAGCACGCGCTGCCAATGTTGGTGGTCATCTGCAGCGTGAGATCGAACGACGGGAAGAAGTTGGGGCGTTGCTTGATCACGCCTTCCTTGCGGAACAATCGCGACTCGCCAAAGTCGGCGATCTTGAGCATCTCCTTCGCCGAGTCGAAGATACAGTTAAGAGGTTTCAGGTCCCTACAGTCACACACGCATAGATAGTTAGTACCCCTGGTGGCAGCCGCGATGAAGACAGTCAGCAACGTACCGATGGATGATAGGCACGGGCAAGCCATGCAGGAAGCGCATGCCCATGGCGATCATATGCGCGTACTGCAGCACGCGTTCATATTCCAAACGGGCTGCCGTGTCGATAACATCTTGCAGCGTGCCTCCGCCCAGGTACTCCGACACGATATACAGGTTGTTTCCGATCGTGTAGCAGCCGTAGGTCATCATCACACACGGATGCACGAGCTTGGACGCGAGGTACGCCTCTTCCTTCATCTCGTCGAGTGTCTCGAACTGCGTGTGCTTAAACGTCTTCACAGCGACGTCCACAGTCTCAGCCGCCGAGTTCTCTTGCAGACGCTCGTGCCACTTCGCACGCAGCACGATCGCAAACGTGCCTTCACCTAGGATTTGCAGCGGTTCCTGGAACTCGATACTGTGTGGGTCAATGGCCTTGAGCGAGAAGCCAAAGTCGAATGCACGGCGACAGCGGTAGTAGTTCGTGAGCGTGATGAGCGCCGTACCGACACCAAGCACGTCGAAGATGCACTGCAGTACGAGCATCACACCCGCAGGCACGATGGGATCCGAGTCTGTCTTGAGAGCTGTCATGGTGATCAAACTCCCCCAGCAGATAATGAACAGCAGCAGGTACGAGCGTGCGACCATGTTCATGCGTCCGGTCGCCGACATGGGATACGCGCCACCGATCGTGCGCTTGAAGCGCATGTAGAAGACGAAGTTGAAGCCGAATGCCAGCAGCGGGTAGTACACGTACAGGATCAGCCGACACGTCGGGTACAGGCACACGTCGAAGTTCTCGAAGGTCAGGCTGTCGTGTCCACGGTACCCTACCAGCGCCAGCGTGATCGACGCCAGCAGTGACAGCAGCATCACGTTGACTGTGTAGGAGCGGTATCTTCGGCTCGAGCTCTGCGTGTCCACGAGCACGTCGGCGTACGAGACCACGGAGCGGTACATGTTGAACGCGATCGCGCACGTGAAGGAGATCTGGCCGAAGTTGAAGAAGCACTCGGCGAGGCAGAACGCCATGCTCAAGTGCTCGCTCATGTCTGGCGTCGACAGCATCACGCGGAGCAGCGAGGTGATCCAGTACCCTGTCTGCACGAAGCTGAGCTCTACCACGAGCGGCATCGAGTACGTCCGGAACGACCGGAACGTCATGTGCATGCCAATCACCACGAGCGACATCCACAGCGACAGCGACATGAGCAGACAGTGCGTGTACTGGTACACGGAGAATGGTCCGTCGCCCTTGAACCATCCCTCCTTCGTTGGAGCCGGCGAGGCTGCTGACGTCGCAGTCGGCTTCGGCGTCAGCAAGTCGAGAGCAGAGCGTCCAGTCAGAGGTGGGAGTGTGCCGTTCACGCGTATTGACGGGTACGAACTGCCCGACCCATCTTCGTCCTGCGATGAAGCCGACGATGTGCTGTCATTGGTCGCCACAGGCGAGTCCTCGTCACCGACATTCGCATCGCCGTTTGGCGTGCTGGAAGTCTGTGTCGGCGTCGGCGTCGGCGTCGCTGTGGATGTCGGAGCTGTCGTCGAAGGGCTCGCCGACCGTCGAGAGCCTGTCCCGCTAGTCGAGTTCCCATTTGCTGTTACGTTTCCGCGCGTCCATCGTCCTGATGTAATAGCCTCCTTCCGTACTCCCAAGCCCGTATTTGCGATCAGCATCGCGCCGACGATGAAACCCGTGAGCGTCAAGCCGATACACAGCGCGAATATCATAAACTTGCGCTTGGTGCGCGCGCGATGCTGGTTGCGTTGCAGCAGCTTCGCACGCACGGCCTCTTGTGTTTCTCGTCGCTGGATGCGTCTCCTCTTCTTCTCTTCTTCATCTTCCACGAGTGGATCGTCGCCGGCCAGTCCTCGTGGTCCGTCATCACCGTCTCTGTCTTCGTACGTCGCGTCCGCCGCTGCCACCGCGACGTCATCGGCGTTCGGCGTCTCTGGCTGCGCCACATACACTCCTCCATTCTCGTCCGTGAACGCGCGACGCGCCGATATCGACCGAATCCCGTTGCCATTTCCGTTGCTGGCCGTCGACGACGTGCGGTGCTCGCGGTAGTACACGGACGAGAACCGGTTCGACGACAGCGACGAGCTGTACGACTCGAGGATCGTGCGCATGTACAGGTCCTGGTCGATCGTGAGCTCGTCGTCTTCTTCTTGCTTGCGCTTGGTGCGGAACGACACCACGCGCTCCCACCAACTCCGCTTCTTGGCGCCCAGCGTCGCCGTGGGTGATGACGATGACGACGTCATGCTGTTCATGGACGCCGTG
Organism: Pythium dissotocum; assembly: GCA_023336355.1. Classification (NCBI taxonomy): domain Eukaryota; phylum Oomycota; class Peronosporomycetes; order Pythiales; family Pythiaceae; genus Pythium; species Pythium dissotocum. Next base: position 8,546 of record JAADWY010000384.1, read on the forward strand.
CGCTCCGTGAGTATTCGCGGCGCCACGACGCGCTCTTCCGAGTCGCTGCTGTTGGCGCTGCTCACGTCCACGCGCGTGTGGACCACGTCCAGTGCCTCCATCTCCTGGTCGTCTTTGTCTTGTGTCGTCTCGCGTCTCTCGCCGCCGCTTCTCGTTGGTATTGATGTCGCCGCATTCATAGTAGAAAAGTGTGGACGGAGCTGGTCATTTATTCGAGGCGCGGACAGATTTGTTGGCGTTTTCGAACGTCGTGTAGAACCAATCTCGTGTTGTTCCCGATTGGTTCTGTCGGCGATAATTGTTGGCGTTGGTGTTTGATGGTCTCACCAACAAAACGCCGAAACACCGGTCTAAATTCGTCGGAGGTCACGTACAGGCGAAGTTCTCGAGCGCTTAGGTCGCGACGAGCCGTAGACACCGCTGTTTAATGTCCGTCGCAGCAGGTCGTCTCGCGGTTCCTTCGACGTTTCGTCAGTCGCTTGAGGCCACGCTTTCGTTCACCACGGCGCTCTTTGTTGCGGTGGAAGCAGGTGGGAAGAAGGGCGGGGACACACCTTCGATGCGGAGCCAAGGCACTCGAGCGAGGGACGTCTCACCTTTGTTCGTCTGACTTTCTGGTCGAGGCGTCCCCAACAACATGACGAGCTCTGAAGTAGCAAAAAAGTTCGTGAAGTAGCCCTAAATCACTGAAGCAATTAGGGTTTTATTACGGTTAGGGGTACAGAATCAGAGTATCTTAGCCAATAGATGAATAATAGAATACGTTTAGACCAATCCTAGAGAAACACCATGGAAAGATGGGCAAATAGAATCGAAAAACGAGTTGTGCGAGGTGAGCTGGCGGAATGAATCGAGTGCCGTGTGTGTGATTCTGTGAGCCACTTCCTTCCTTCCTTCCTTCACAGTCGCAACCTTCGCTCACTGGAACCGGGCAGAACTGCACCGCACCGCCCTCGAACTGTATGGGTCCAATTCCGCTACGTTACATCAGGTCTCCACAACGGAACCGATGTGTACGTACAGGAGGCGTGTGATTCCTCGACGATCCATATGGAGACTCACCTCACACACGACGTTCTCGCGTTGGCCATGTTCCAAACAGTAAACATGGAACGAGTGGGCCACAGGAAGGTGGAGGTGCTGATTTGCTTCAGCTTTCCTGTTTTTCGCGCATTCATTCGTTTACGTCGTCCACTTTGGGCTTTCGGCAAAGATCGCACAGTGTCGATCCGACATCTTTCAAACTGAAAGAAAGATTTCCACCAATCAAGTATCTCGATTTCGAATTGAGAAACACGAATTCACAAATTTTAGGTTAGCGAAGATGAGTCATCCACGAGTCATTTTGGACCAATCCTCAGATCCCGAGTTTTTCCTCAATCTGGTCCAAAACGGTGCACTTTCTGTCCGTAAATTACCGAACGATATCAACCAATATTCCATTGTTTTGGCCAATAGGCGAAGCTTACGAGTGCCGCCAACCGCCATTGTTACCATCATTCTCATCAGGAGTGACTGTTCTTTCGTGGTGCTGTCTCAAGTCAAGCTCCTCAAGAGCCAAGGGTGCAGCGGCTTTCCCTTGCGATCCAGTCACTTGTGGAAAATGGCGCTGAACGAGAAGACGCCGCTGATGACGCAGACGCTGCGCTCCAGCAAGAAGCTCAACGGCCACGGCGACGGCAGCTCGCTGCAGGACGCGGAGGACGGACAGGCGCCGCCCAAGAGCGTCTCGGTCTGGGAACTACGCGTGCTGCTCACGCCATGTACGCTTTTATTTGGCCGTTTAACAATCCGTATCTTGTGCTGATGCCTTGTGTTATGTATGTTTGTATGTAGACTTCTGGCCTAAGACATGGGGGCTGCGCTTCCGCGTCGCGCTGTCGTTCGGCTTCATGTTCGCGTCGCGCGGCGCTCGCATCATGGGTCCATTGTTCCTCAAGTCGGCGACCAACGACCTGACGCAGAACCCGCTCACGCACTTCCCAACACTCGCGATCGGCATGTACTGCGTCGCGCTGTTCTGCTTCTCGTTCTCCAAGCAGCTGCAGACCTACATCTACATGACCGTCAAGCAGCACGCGTACCAGGATGTCGCCGAGGCTGTAAGTCAAACTCTGTGGCTTTGATCACTCAGCGGATCACACTGACAATTCATTTTTGTTGTATGTAGCTCTTCGGCCACTTGCACGGCCTCTCGATGAACTGGCACTTGTCTAAGAAGACGGGCAAGGTGCTGCGCTGCCTTGATCGTGGCTCGAGCAGCACGGACAACATCGTGAACGTGATCTGCTTCCGCCTGCTGCCGACGCTCGTGGAGCTCGTGGTTATCTCGCTGGTGTTCATGTTCTCCTTCAAGGAGCACATTCTGTCGGTGGTGTGTGTCACGAGCGTTGTGCTGTACATTATCGCGACTGTGCTCGGTACGCAAATCCGCTTGCGCTTCAAGAAGCAGACGAACGAGCACGACAACAAGGCCAGCGAGAAGGCGGTGGACTCGCTCACCAACTTTGAGACCGTCAAGTACTTTTGCACGGAAGACTACGAACTGCAGCGCTACATGAAGAGCATCAAGCTGTTCCAGCTCTCGATGCTCTCGACGCGCGGCCTGCAGAACGCGATCGTCACGGCCCAGCAGCTCATCCAGCAGTCGTGTCTCGGTGTGTGTCTGCTGATCACGGCCCACAACATCTTCCAGGGCACGATGACCGTCGGTGACTTTGTCGCCGTGACGATTTACATCGAGAACATCTTCAAGCCACTGGACTCGCTGGGCAACATCTACAACACGATCGTCCAGTCATTTGTTGATATGGAGAACCTCGTGGAGCTGCTGCGCATCGAGCCAGAAGTGCAGGACTCGCCGTTCGCGCAGTCACTTCAGGTGGACCCAACGCACAGCTCCGTCGAGTTCAAGGACGTGAGCTTCCGCTACCCAAGCCAGCCAGTGGAGAACGGCCTCAAGAACGTCAGCTTCAGCGTTCCGACGGGACAGACCTTCGCCATCGTGGGCACGACCGGATCGGGCAAGACCACGATCAGTCGTTTGCTCTTCCGATTCTACGATGTCGTGAGCGGCAAGATCTGTATCAACGGCCAGGATATCACCAGCGTCAAGCAAAAGTCGCTGCGCCAGAGCATCGGCATTGTGCCTCAGGACACCGTCATGTTCAACGACACGATCCGTTACAACGTAAGTTTATCTCGTGAGCTTGCGAGAGATATCTTGGCGTGGTACTAACTCTGTATTATCCGTGTGTGTGTAGTTGCTTTACGGCCGCGATAACTGTTCGGACGAAGAGATGGTCGCTGCCGTCAAGGCTGCCAACATCTATGACCTCATCATGTCACTTCCTCAGGGTTTTGACTCCGAGATCGGCGAGCGTGGCCTCAAGCTCAGCGGCGGCGAGAAGCAGCGCATTGCGATCGCGCGTCTGATTCTCAAGAACCCTTCGGTGGTCGTGCTGGACGAAGCGACGTCGTCTCTGGACACCGTCACGGAGAAGAGCATCCACGAGGCGTTGGAGGTCGCGTGCAAGGGTCGCACCACTCTCATCATCGCGCATCGCCTCTCTACTGTGCGTCACGCCGACAAGATCTTGGTGCTGAAGAAGGGAGAGATCATCGAGAGTGGCAGCCACACTGAGCTGCTCAACAAGAGCGGCGTGTACAGCAACCTCTGGACCCAGCAGTCCAAGGAACACGTCGAAGAGTGAGATCCACAATCTCAACGGTGACACCATCGCCAATGTGTTGTCGTGCTTGCATCAGTGGTTTGTTCATCCTAGAATCAGAGACGCCACTTGCATTTGTTTTCCCAGTTCGATTTTTCATCTTTTCTTGGATCTTGTCACACGTCACAGATATCGATCTTCAAGAGTCGTTTCGATTTCTGATTGGCTGATGTATCCCTTTTATACATGTATGATTGGCCAAAATGGAGACGACCCTTCGCGTTGGGTCGCGCTCCCATTCGTCGCATCACCCATTTCGGCGCCGCTCATACCGTACAGCACCGAATCGCAGCGAAACCCACTCAGCCATCTTTCCACCACGATCGTCAAGAGCGTCGAGATGGATCGAGGCGGCCTCCCCATCAGGTTATGGTGCGGCCTCGCGAGTCTCTGCGCTGGCGGCTTGTTGCCAGGAAGCTCAGCGTCACGCGAAGAAGCCACCGCCAGTGATGGCGAGCTCCTGCGTCTAGGCGTGAATCGCATGGCACGCAACCTGGAGGTGGAGCGACTCGTGGCCAAGCACCGACTTGCTGCTTTGAAGGATAACCAGGAGACGTCGGCTATGGCGAGTGTGCTCCGTAGTCTCATGGCTGGCGTTTCGTCGAAGATGTGGTGGCTGGACGCTCCTACACTCGCGTTAGCGGACGCTGCAGCAGGCGACCAGGCGATGGAGACCAAGATCCGCACGGGCGAAGGCTCGCACACGATCTCCGTCTACGTCGGCGGTCAGCTACGTGAGCTCATTCTCGATACGGGCAGTGGGAAGACCGCGTTCGTCTGCGAAGGGTGCTCCGAGTGCGGAGACAAACACATCAACAAGCCGTTCCACATGACCAACGCGACAAAGTATGCCACGTGTGATCCTAGTAACCTCGGCGACGAAGATATGGGTGGTTGTATGCGGTGCCAAGACTCCAAGTGTCGCTACGGCCAGCGCTACGTCGAGGGAGACTACTGGGAGGCCTACAAGGTCTCCGATGTGCTCAGCTTTTCACCACCCGGCACGGCAAATCCCTTCCAAGCGACGATCGAATTTGGCTGTATCAACGAGCAGACCGGGTGCTTTAACGAGCAGTCCTCTGATGGGATCATGGGCTTTTCACGCCACCCGGACTCGATCTTCGAGCAGTTCCACCGTGCCAAAGTCACTCCGTCGCGGATCTTCGCCCAGTGTCTGGCCGGAGACGGTGGGGCTCTGACTCTTGGTGGAGTGGATATGCACGTCAACAAAGAGACGGTGATGTACACGCCGCTGAGAGACACCGGGTACCAGTACTGGACTGTTAATCTGGAGTCCATCTCCATCGGCAAGGTCCCAATGTCCGTCGACAACGCGATCTACAACTACGACCGCGGCTGCGTGTTCGACTCCGGAACGACCTTCCTGTATCTCCCCACGCGAGCCAAGACGGCCTTTATTGACGCGTGGCGTCAGGCGACTGGAGGCAACGAGGCTTCGATGCCTATCAGTGAGACTTACCATCACGTGACGGCGGTTGAGGTGGGTATGCTGCCGGATATCTGCTTCCACTTCGCTAATTCCGCCACGCTGTGTATGGCACCCGACGCGTACTTGTTCAGGCTCGCTGAGGACCAGTACGCTGGCACAGTGTTCTTCGGAGACGAGATGCGCTCGACGATCATCGGTGCGAGTGCGTTGGCGCACCACAATATCATCTACGACATCGACAACTACCGCATCGGCATCGCCAAGGCCGACTGCGCAGCTGCAGCCGCGAGTGCTGCCACGACGCCATTATCCACACTGGCGTCAGAGCAGATGATCGCGTTGGAACTTCACCCAGGTGGCGACAAGTTCAAGGCGGCGACGAATCATGAGTTCTGGACGCAAGTAGCGCTAGCGTCGGTGGCATTTTGCGCGATGGCTGGGCTCATAGTCACCGTGTGGGAGGAATTGAGGCAGCCAGTCGTGGCCAAGCGGCGGGAGAACGCTCAGAAAGTGACCGTGGTAACGGAGACGATGGACGAAGCAACGGATTTCGCGTTCGTTCTCATGGAAGGCGATGCGTAGTTTGGCAAATCCTCACAGAGTCAAATACAGGATCGCTGTCAGATGTAAAACATAATACAGAGCTGAAGTGGGTCTCTATTTGTCTCTCGGTGGATTGATTGATTGTCTGTCGTCTGATCTAGCCGAGCGCCACGTCCATGGTCATCATCACGATAAAGCCGATGATCACGCCAAGCGTAGACAGCTTCTGGTTGCCGCTCTGCGTGGCCTCTGGGATCAGATCGTCCACGACCACAAAGATCATAGCACCGGCAGCGAACGACAGAGCGTATGGGAGGATCGGCTCGACGTACATCACGGCACCCGCACCAATCATCTACATACACAAACAACACAAGTAACGTCAGTCACTCTATCGAAACAACGATCGCATCATCAGCATCACGTACACCGCCAATGGGCTCGACGAGACCGCTGAGCTGGCCCCACATGAACGCGCGGAAGGGTGACATGCCCTCTCGTCGCAGCGGCATGGACACAGCGAGTCCCTCGGGGAAGTTCTGGAGCCCGATGCCGATCGCGAGGTTCACAGCGTTCGAGAACGACGCGCCCTTGCTGCGGCCAATGCTGCCAAAGCCCACGCCCACAGCCATGCCCTCGGGGAGGTTGTGCAGCGTAATAGCGATCACGAGCAGCAGTACGCGACGGAACGAGTTGGTTTTGTCGGCCGCAGCGCCGCCCTGCGAGTGCACACCGTACAACGCCATCGGATCCGGCCCATTGCCGCCACGCAGAGGCGTCTGCTCAAAGCGCCGAGCATCGGCCACGTCGTCAAACTTCTTGCTCAGGTTCTGCGGACGTGCGAACCACTTTTCCAACTGCGGAAGGAGCTGCTCGGTGCCGAAAAGCGTGAGCGCACCAAGCGCAAAGCCAACGGCGGCAGGTACGAACGCCCACTTCTCGCCGTAGAGCTCCGACTGCTCGGCGATCTCAATGGCAGGCGCCAGGAGCGACCAGTAGGAGGCCGCGAGCATCACGCCGCCGGCAAAACCCAGCATGGCGTCGAGGATCTTCTGGCTGGTCTTCTTGTCCTCCACGTCAAGCACGAACACCATGGCCGAGCCCTACAGCACAACAGAAACACAGAGCGACACACAGCGTCAGTCTCATATCTCGAAGAGCTCCATTATTTTGGTCGCGACGTACCAGCGCCGTGAGCCCCCAGGTCACGAGCGTGCCCAGCAGCGCCTGCACGACGGGATGAGCATCCGGGATCATCTTCAGCACGCTGTCGTTTGTAGCTAGTGGTCGTCGATGCGGGAGGGAGCTGAATGCCGTTGACACGCACAAGTCCTGTCGTGTCCTTCTTCAAGAGATTCGCTCGCCTGATGAGCTCATCTTTCCATCATCAGCGTTGGATCTAGTGTGGTACCACACCATTTGAAGATTGACGTGGTACACACTAGATACGGACCAGATGTGTCTGTTGGCATGTTGAAGAGCTCAAGAAGAAGATGAACCGGACGAGTTCAACACCTCCCTCTGTATCCGCGTCCACAGGACGACGCTCGCCGCTAACAACAGCTACAACACTCCCTCCATCGACGGCGGGGAGTGGTCTGCTGCCAGCTAAGCGTGTGGAGTATGAGGTGGAACCGCGCGTGCGACGCATTGAGCAGCAGCTCCAGGAGAACCTTCCATCTGAATGGCGCGAGTTCGCCGGCAAGCCCATGCAGATCCAGTACTACGACAAGACCATCAACACGTTCCGTGATAATGAAAACCTCAAGCCAAGCGCGGCCTACATGAAGCATGCGATCAGGCAGCTACGGGAGCAGCTCGTCATGTACGTATTCTTCTACAGTGTCTAATGTGCCTGATGCCGTGAACTGACTCCGCTCTGGATTGGAATAGGGAGAAGCTCCCGGTGTTCACGGATCAAGAGCTGCGCGAGATCGTCATGCAGGAGTGGAGAAGCGACATGGCACGTTGCGTGTGGCAAAGTCGCCTGAATCGCCACGACAGTAAGGACGGACCTGTCGTGAAGAGGTCCCGAAGCGCTGTCGTCACGGTGACGCCAAAACCAGTTGAAGGTGAAACGCTGGTGCTGGATGCGTTAGCGCAGACAAAGAAACCAGGACGACGGGTCAAAATGGGGTAAAAGAAAGAGATTAGAGTTCTATGGGTTTTCCACGTCTGTCTATCTGCCGACCAGGAAGTTGAAGATGTCGCCTTCCTTGACGATGTACTCCTTGCCCTCGGCGCGCTGGAAGCCCTGTTCCTTGGCCGCCTTCATACTGCCGGCCTTCTCAAAGTCTTCGTACGCGACAGTCTCCGCGCGAATGAACAGACGCTCGAAGTCGGAGTGGATCACACCAGCGGCGACTGGCGCCGTCGAACCGGCACGGACGTTCCACGCACGAGCCTCCTTCTCACCGACAGTGTAGTAGGTCTGCAGCTGCAGCAGCTCCTTACTCGCGCGGATGACTTTCGTGAGACCCGTCTCAGAGAGTCCGCTTTCCTGGAGGTACTCCAGTTGGCTCTCCTCGTCTTCGAACGACGCGGCTGCTTCCTCCAACGCGCCCGACACAGTGATACACAGGCTGCCTTCCGACTCGACACGCTCACGCACGGCCTCCGTCATAGCGTTACCTTCAGCAGCGTCATCTTCCGACACGTTGCACAGATAGAGCGCCTTCTTCGCCGTCAGAAGCTGGAGCTGGTCGAACTGGATCTGCTCCTCTGGCTTGTCCCACGTGAGGTCGTCCGTGAGGTTGCCGTCCTCCAGGATGGGCTGCAGACGCTCAAGCACTGCGATAAGGGCAGGAACCGTAGGATCCGCAGACCTATCACATCAAGCAACACACAGTGAGTTCACCACCATACCCGAGTACTAACCAAGAGGCTCACGTACTTCTTCTTCTTCATCAAGTTATGCAGTCGCTTCTCGACTGTCTGCAGATCCGCGAGGATCAGCTCCGTGCGGATCGTGTCCAAGTCTCGCAGTGGATCCACCGAGTTGTCCACGTGGATGATGTTGGAGTCCTCGAAGCAGCGCACGACGTGGGCGATCACGGCAACCTGTCGGATATTGTCCAGGAACTTGTTGCCAAGGCCTTCGCCCATGGACGCACCACGCACAAGACCAGCAATGTCCGTGAACTCGAGCTGCGTCTCGACAATGCGCTGAGACTTCTCGACCTTCGCCAGAGTGTGGAGACGTGGGTCTGGCACGGCAACACGCGCGATGTTCGGGTCGATCGTGCAGAACGGGTAGTTGGCGGCCTGCGCGTTCTCGGTCTTGGTGAGCGCATTGAACAGCGTGGACTTTCCGACGTTGGGCATGCCCACGATACCGACGGAGCGGTGGAAGCCGCGCGTGAAGACGCTGGTGCGCGACGCCACGAAGGCGCGCACGGACAGCATGCGCGTGAGCATTGTTGCACCTTTTCCGCTGATGGTGGCGAATGAGCTGGTCAATTGCACGGACCACACGCGCGTCAAGTGTGGGGCGCTCCAAATACTGTACCAGATCATAATGTGGTTCTTATCCATAATTTGCACATTTTTCTGAATTATTCTAAAATGTTCACCCATATTTGTAAATGACATCTTGTGTGTGAAGCTGATGTGTGATGGAACGGACCGGTTGAAAGAAACGATGGATAAATTTCCGATTTGGCTTGTAACTTACCGTTGCAGTCAGCCGCAGCGATCTTTGTTCACAGATGGATGCCACTGCTGACGCAGCCGACGTTGTGGCCCACAATCCGTTTGATAACCACGAGTGATGTTGGCGACGATCACTCCTGTCCGAAAACCTCTATCGTTTTATCGCGAACCCACATGTCCTGGAATGGAAGTCCCACTTGCTGCACCAGCTGGCTTTCGCCGGCGTCCAAAGTGACTTCCGCAGTCCAGACTCTGCGCTGCGCTGCCAGGCTGTTGACCAATCCAGTCACCTGCACACAGACTCTGGACTCTGGACTCTGGACACCACGGGACTGGCCTCTGGACGGAGCTCCTCGCTCGACGAGCTCATTCGGCATTTCGCTCCTCCCAGCCAGTACCCCGACTCAAGACTCTCAAGATGAAGGCCGTCCGCAGCTTTCTCGCGCTTGGCGCGGTGTTCATCGCCAGCATCGCGTCCACGGAAGCCGGCGCCAACGACGCCGACCTCATCACGGCGCTGCCAAACTTCAACGGCACGGTGCCATTCAACCAGTACTCTGGCCGCCTCGAGCTCCAGACCAAGGAGAAGCTCTTCTACTGGTACACGGAAAGCCAGAACAAGCCGAAGGAGGACCCAATCGTGCTCTGGTTGAACGGTGGCCCTGGCTGCTCGTCCATGGGCGGCTTCTTCACAGGTAAGTGCGCTTGTCTTTCAAACTGATGCCGTTGATAGGGGCAAGATACTGATTGATGTGCGGTTTCATTCTGCAGAGAACGGTCCATTCGTCGTGCGTCCGGATCAGTCGGTCAAGGTGAACCGCTACGCGTGGAACCGCAACGTCAACCTCGTGTGGCTTGAGCAGCCAGCGGGTGTTGGTTTCTCGGGCCCGATCCAGAACGCGTCGTACTACAACGACGACAACGTCGCCCAGAAGGCGTACGAGTTCGTCGACTTGTTCTTCAAGAAGTACACGGAGCTGCAGGGACGCGACTTCTACATCACGGGCGAGAGTTACGCCGGCATCTACATTCCGTTCTTGCTCGACCTGCTCGTCAAGAAGCCAATCGCTGGTGTCAAGCTTGCGGGTTACGCCATCGGAAACCCGTTCACGGACAACACCATCGACGGCAATGCTTACATGGACTACTACTGGTCGCACGGCATCATCTCGCTTGAGAACTACGACAAGATCAACGAGAGCTGTGGCCCAAACACCGGTGCATGCATGTACACCACGGACAACTGCGCTCCGGCGTGCACGGACGCTATCATGGAGGGCATGACCGCCGCCCAGGAGGACCAGTTCAACCCGTACTATATCTACGGTGACAAGTGTCTGCTGAAGAACTCGCAGGCCAGCTCGCTCCGTAACATCAAGAAGCTCCGGATCCCTGCTACCGGCCGTGGTGACATCGGCGTCTGCGCTGACGGCTTCACGGAGCTGTACTTGCGCCAGGAGAGTGTGCAGAAGGCGCTCCACGTCGATGGTGGCTACGTCAACTGGACCGACTGCAACAACGCCGTCTCGGAGATCTACACTCGCGCGGACACTGCGCTGCCAAAGTACCGCAACTTCTTGAGCCACAACCTGTCCGGTCTCATCTACAGCGGTGACGCTGACTCCGTTGTCAACTTCATCGGCACGGAGCGTTGGATCGGCAAGCAGGGCCTCAAGCTCAACATCAAGAACAAGTGGTCGGCGTGGTTCGGCCCTGACAAGCAGCTCGCGGGTTACGCCCAGGACTACGAGGGTCTCACCTTCAAGTCTATCAAGGGTGCTGGCCACATGGTGCCTGCCGTGCGTCCGCTCCACGGTCTGTACATGTTCGAGTGCTTCATCTTCGGCACCGAAAAGTGCAACACGTTCACGTACCCAGTTGACATCCAGGAGTTCGAGACTGGTGAGTTCGAGGACAGCGACGATGAGACCGTGACCCTGAGCAGCCTGAAGAAGGTGCAGCCTGCGGCTTCGTCTTTCTCGGCTGGCTCGCTGGTCGCGCTCGCCGTCGTGGGCTCGACCGTCGTGGCGCTCGTGGCCGTCGGCTACAAGAACTCGAAGAAGCGTGCTCGCTACCAGGTCATCGGCTCGCGCGTCTAAGCCTTAGACCCTCGGGTCTCTGGATCTCTGGAGCCTGTCTCAATATTCTATACCGGTATATCCTCTGTAGTTAGACGCCTAGTTTTTGGAGCAACGTCACGCGTGACTTGTCAGTGGATCTACTGTACCTACGGTAGCCAATGTCAAATCCAGTGGTGATATCCTTCCTCCTTCTTTGTGTGATCTTCTCGCATTTGCAGCCACAGTACTCGACGGGATGATGCCGCATCGCCATCAGCAATGCTGGACAAGCATCAGTTTATCCACGCAGCTGAGGAAAAGATCGGGCCATCAAGTCTCACAGGTCAGCCAATCCGAAACCCTTTCGCGCCCCAATCACACTTCAGCAACCACAACCCCAACCAACACAAACCGCACACAACACAAAAGGTGAAGAAGGTCGATGACCAAAAGATCGAAGAGCTCCAAGAACGCCAACATGGAGGGACTCCTCTTAGCTCATTCTGGAGTTCTCCGTCTTCCCCACGCATCCTCAGACTTGACGCCATGCAGCTCCCCATCCTGGCGGTGCTCTCCGCGCTGGCGCTGGCCGTCGCCGCGGCTGACACGACGCCTACCGAGCATGAGTTCGACCACCGCGTGACGTCGCTGCCCAACTTCAAGGACGAGAAGGACCTCACGTTCGCGCACTATGCCGGCCAGTTGCCGCTGGACTCGGGCGAGAAGCTCTTCTACTGGTACGCCGAGTCGCAGCAGGACGCCGCCAAGGACCCGATCGTGCTGTGGCTCAACGGCGGCCCGGGCTGCTCGTCCATCAACGGTCTGTTCACCGAGAACGGCCCGTTCATCGTGAACAAGGACCTGTCGGTCACGCTCAACAAGTACGCGTGGAACCGCAAGGCCAACTTGGTGTGGGTCGAGTCGCCAGCGGGTGTGGGCTTCAGTGAGCCAGAGCAGTCACCAGAGTACTACAACGACGACGTCGTGGCCGACCGCCTGCACAAGTTCGTCGCCAAGTTCTTCGCCGCGTACCCTGAGCTCCAGGGCCGTGACTTCTACATCACGGGCGAGAGCTACGCTGGCATTTACATCCCGTACTTGGTGGACTTGCTGGTCAAGACGCCGATCGAGGGCGTGTCGCTCAAGGGCTTTGCCATCGGCAACCCACTGACCGACAACGAGATCGACGGCAGCGCGTACATGGACTACTACTACTCACACGCACTCGTGTCGCGCCAGACGTACCACAAGATGCTCGAGTACTGCTCGCAGGAGATTGCGCAGTGCATGTTCTCGTCCAAGAACTGCTCTCCTCGATGCCGCGAGGCCGTCGACGAAGGCTACGCCGCGGCGGCCCACGACCAGTTCAACCCGTACTACTTGTACGGCGACGTGTGTCTGTTGAGCAACGGCCAGGCCGGCTCGCTCCACTTCCACAAGCAGAAGAACCACCCAACGCCAGTCAACCACCGTGGTGATGTCGAGCCGTGCACGGACACGTTCACGTACACGTACCTGAACACGCCAGAGCTCCAGAAGGCCGTCCACTTGGAGAACCCGATCCAGTGGGTGGACTGCAGCCCGCACGTCTCGCGTAACTTCGCGCGCGCCGACTCATCGCTGCCAAAGTACCGCAACATTCTGGGCCGCGGCCTCAAGGCGCTCATCTACAGCGGAGACGCCGACTCGGTCGTCAACTTCATCGGCACGGAGCGCTGGATCACGGGCGACGGTCTGGACCTGAAGGAGATCGTGCCGTGGCACGCGTGGTTCGGCCCAGACAAGCAGGTCGCGGGCTACGAGCAGGTGTACGAAGGACTCACGTTCAAGACCGTCAAGGGAGCTGGTCACATGGTGCCGGCGGTGCGCCCGCTGCACGGTCTCAACCTGTTCGAGTGCTTCCTCTACGGCCACGAAGAGTGCGCCTCGTTCACGTACCCAGTTGACCCGTCGGAAGTCGAGACTGGGCTCGCGAAGGATGACGAGGGAGGTGAGGACGACAAGGCCGGCGAGCAGCTCGCTGGTACGGTGCGTGGCGCTGCCGTGAAGGCGAACGCCGACGGCGCCCGTGCGGAGGCGGCTTCACCCTCGACCGTCCTCGTCGTTGTTGGTATGGTTGTTGGTGTCGCCGTGCTTACTGTGCACACGCTCAAGACCAAGAGCCGCCGTGCCAAGGGCTACGAGAACATCTAAGCTCACCCACGAGTCCAGAAGAAGTCACGTGAAGCTTGAATTGTTGAAAGATGGCATGGTTCAAATCCAAGTCGGCTCAGCCCGTTTTGTTCAAATTTGTGTGTCTATTTGTTGTTCTCTTTTGTGTTTACTCGAGCAACTTCTTCGGGATGCGCACGATGTACTCGTTCATCCAGCTCGTGAGGTAGTAGTAGTCGCCAAAGCCCGTGACGCCCGACAGGTACGCCGCCGAGCCGTCGGTGTCCTGGTACGCGTTGACAATGTCACCCGTCGCCATGTCCACAGTGACAAACGCGCCGCGTGGGCTCGCGAGCTTGCGCAGGTACGGACGAGGCACCACCAGAGACATGAGCTTGCGCACCTTCGGCTGGCCAAGGATGAGACGGTGCCACCACGGCTGGAAGCCCACGAGGCCGACGAACAGCGTCTCCTTCTCGCCCTTCTTCTCAACCCACAGGTTGTCTGGCATGCCTGGCAAGAATGCGAAGTCCTGGAACTCCTTCGTCTTCAAGTCCAACTTGACGAGCTTGTTAGAGAACGTGAGCGACACAAGCAGCGCTGAGTCGTCGTCCACCAGCTCAATGCCGTTCGGGAACGCGAGGTCGCGAGCCAACACAGTCACACGCGTCGTCACCGGGTCAAAGTGGAACAAGCGGCCCGTGTGCTGACGCTCCAGCGTGTCCAGCGTGATGTCCTTGCGGTTGAAGCGACGCGACGACTCGCTCAAGTACACCTCGCCATTCTTCGTGACAGCGATCGAGTTGAGGAACTTGATGCGGCGTGCGCCGACCGAGTCAAAGATCTTGGTCGACTTGCCAAACGCGTCCATGAGCAGCAGTCCCTTGTACGCGTCCGCGACCAGCAGCATCGTCGAGTTGGCGAAGAACGTCGGGTCCTCAATGCGCTTGACGTAACGCTCGTAGGTCGCACCGTCGACAAACGCCAAGCCCAATGGACGGCCACAGATCATCTCGGCCTCGGGCATGCCACACGACTCCATGTTGTTGCCCGTGCGTCCGAGCTCAAACATCTTGAGCTCGCCAGACTTTTTGTCGCTCGTGAAATACACCACGCGCCCATCGCGCAGACCCGTGACGGCCTTCTTGCCGTCAGGGGAGATCGCAATGTCCTCCGCCGCGAGCGCCTGACCTTGGAACACCATCTCCGCCGTCTCAAACACCGCCGAGTTGAGTACACGGCCCGGTCCGTCGGCGTAGCGCTGCTGCTGCTCAAGCGTGCGCGGCGCGTACGCGTAGTCGATCTCCTGCGGTGTGATCTCCGCTGGAAGGTAGTCGACGGCGAGTGAGAGAAGACCCACGAGCAGACCCACGAAAAGCATGGGCTTGGAGATGAAGCCGCTGAATGGCGACGCGCGTGGAGCCGCCGCTGGCGCAGCTGCAGGCGCAGCAGCTACGGCGGTGGTGGCGCCGGCCTCTGGCTTGGCGTCCGCTTGCTTCTTGGCCTTGGCCATCGTAGTCGTTCGTCCTTGTGGTCTGTTGGTAACTTGGCGAATGACGAATGTGTCACCAACGTGACCGAGCGACTGAACACGTGGAGCAAGCCCAAATTACGATAGTTTAGGTAGGAGGCGATCTCTAAATTTGGGGTAAAATGGACTCAAAACGTAATCTGTGGTTGAGTTATCTTATCTGAGTGGAAACTCAAAACGTGAATTTTGATTTTGTTTCACTGAGCCTCAAACCAAAGTTTAGAAATCAAACTTGACCTTGGCGAGACGCTCGCTTTCGTCCCACAGCGCCTTGGCGAACAGCTCCGACTTGCTGTCCTTCGACGGTTCTTCTTTCGTTGGGTATCCAGTGATGCTACCAAGACCATCAGGTCCGAAGTAGTCGTCTGGCCTCACGTTCGACGCCGTGGCCGCGTAAAGCGTCGGCAACGCGCCGAACTCTGGCGTGTTCATGGGCACGAGAAACGAAAAGTTGGCTAGGAAACGGCGAACCAGGTCCCGTTCTTGAAGAACGAGTCGCCCAGGTTCGTCGCCGTGAAGCCAGGGTGTGCGGTCGCGGCGAAGACGTTTGAGACGCTGTTCGCCTTGAGACGGCGGTTGAGCTCGTGTGTGAACAGCAAGTTGTAGATCTTGCTGTTCTGGTAGACGACCCACGGGTCGTAACGCTCCAGAGGCGTCATGATCTCGTTCGGGTCGACCTTGGCTTGGCGGTGAGCGACGCTGCTGATGTTGATGATGCGCGCTCGCTCGCTGTTCTTGAGCTGCGTGAAAAGCTGAGCCGTCAACGCGAAGTGGCCCAAGTGGTTGGTGGCGAACTGCGACTCGAAGCCGTCCACGGTCAGCGCATGTGGCGTCGCCATGATGCCGGCGTTGTTGATCAGCACGGCTAGACGGTTCTCCGTCGACTTGAACTCATCGGCAAATGCCTTCACACTCGCGAGGCTGCTCACGTCCAACTTACGGAACTCCACACGACCAGCCTCAGGTGATAGCTGCAGCTCCTCTTGAATCTTCTTGACGGCATCCTTGCCCTTGTCTTCGCTGCGGCACGCGAGCACGACGTCGGCGCCGTGGCGAGCGAGTTCGAGGGCCGTGACGTATCCAATGCCGGAGTTGGCGCCGGTGATGATGACGCGTTTGCCCTTCTGTGACTGGATCTTGGTGGCGTCCCACTTGGCTGGTACGGCGTCGCTCATGGTCCTTGGGTTTGATGGGTGCTTGTGTGGGCTTGGTGGCAAATTGAATTGTAGGAAGTCAATGGTCGACGCCCAGGTACTACTCGCTTCACGGCGTCTCGGATGTGTTGAGTCGGCAGGATGATGAGACGAATCGGCCCCTCGTATCCACCATAATCGAGTTGGTTGGACGTGCCTGTCTCTTATCATCACTCCTTCAAGCGGAAACAGGCTGCTGACAGCAGATCGTCTGCTGTCCTCCGACCAGACTCAGTTAGCTAACGTACATCCCGAGTTCAGCCATCCTTGAATCGGTGTGATCCGCCAGACGCACACAATGCGTCGAGTTGAGCGAGTCGATGCCGGCGTTGAGATCCGTCCTGGTGGTCGTGTGGGCAGAATTCAGATGTGAAATAATGGCGAAGGCGGCAGTTTTCCTATCAGTTGTAGCCTGTGGACCGCTTGAGCCTGCAGCAGTGAACGGCTTCCAACTCTGTACGGTGTCCCTGTAAGCCCACAGGATTGACGCGATGTTGGGAATATGAGGTGTGATTAGTTGTCCGACAGCAGCAGGTCTCGCCGTCGAATGGAGCCCCGCTGGACAAGAAACCGTACTCCTGGGCACAATTCTGACGACGGAAGAAGCGTCTGCACTCGCGCGTCGAGCTCTCAACCGCGTTAGTGGCTCCTTTGAAAGACACGTGTGGCTCGATGCTCCGTATGCGCTGTGGACAAGTATCAAGCCCCCCAGTGCTCACGTCCCACGCACGCTCCTGAAGTGACCGGCTCTGGATAAATGTGACGCTGAACACGACGGACGTCATCGAAGATGGGCACTATACGATCGACAGATTGCGGACGCACTTCACGAGGTAGCCTGGACAACGGTGATCAAATCTCCAGGAGTTCCAGCATCACCACGACTGTTTTTCCACAAAGTCAAGGGCGATCGACTCAGCGGCTGGGATCGCACGACCGAACGCCGCGGCTGTCCTCACTGCCCGGCGGTTGGGCAAGACGGTGGTTCTGCCTTCCACATCATGTGGGCGTGTCCCAAAGCGCAAGATCTGTGGCGGCAATTACTCGCATTTTGGTCCCACGTGACCACGGCACTGTCCGCACTGCACAGCGACTCCACAACACGTGCCATCTTTCGACTGCGCATGGCCAGTCCTTCGGACAGGTTGTGGCAGCACACGGAGCTCACGCGTCTCGGCAAGCCGGCGGCAGTGGATACGGCCGCCACGGCGCTTGCACTGCAAGCAGCGTGGCAGCGGCAAGCTCTGCTTACCTTTCACGTGATCTGGCGCTGGCGGACTGCAGCGGACACACCCGACGAAATCTGGCCTTACGGGGAAGCTCTGTCGCGCCACCGAGCCGGTCTCCAAGCCGTGCGGCGCGATCTCCGCTGGGACCGAAGTCTGGACAGTCAAGCTACCAAGTTCACCGCGGCAGCTCTCGACGTGCTTTTCAGCACCGATGAGAGCCCACAGACGCTCTCCTTGGACAGTTCCAGCGTGCAAAACGGCGACTCGTATCTGCTCTTCTTCGACGGAGGCTCTCGTGGTAACCCAGGCCCTGGTGGCTCCGGCGCCGTTGTCGTGCGAGTCAATGCCAGCACTACCAACGCAAGCGTCGTGTGGTCCGCTGCAATGGCACTAAGCAACCCACGCACGACCAACAACCAAGCCGAGTACGTCGGTCTCCTCACGGGTCTCAAGGCAGCGCACGCGCAGCGCTGGATGCCTCTGGCGGTCGTTGGGGACAGTCAGCTTATCCTCAACCAAATGGCAGAGTACAAACCACCGAAGACCATTACTCTTTTGCAGCACTACGCGGACGCTCGACGCTTAGCCAACCAGCTGCGTGTGACGACATGGCGCCACCACTACCGTGCCTTTAACAAGATGGCGGACGCAGCAGCCAACGCAGCGATGGACGCCACCGCCAGTAGTCAAGCGTTCCACCCGACGGATCGACGCGAGCACGTCCGCATTGCCGACCACCTCGCTTCCGACTTTGCCCAGTGGCAAGAAGTGCAGTTTGGTACGTAGGTATACTCCCACCTGGGCCTGTAGTCCGGCTATTTGAACTCTAAACGAGCAGTTTAATAGACCTCAATTCATCATCATCATCGTGATTAGTTGTCACCCTTCAGGATCCTCGCCTGTCCATTTTCCTGGATGAGGTGAACAGGGCAATCACTTTTTCAACATGTGAAGCTTACAAATGACTATAAAAAGGCGCCTGTAAACAGCGTTTGTTGCCGATGTTGAGTCTGTTCTTGGTTCGTGCAACTGAGGTTGCTGTCTATGTTTGGTCTGTTGAGTCTGTGGCTTGGCCACCGAGTCAAAGTCTCCACTTTGGGTGAGTCCTTCTCCAGTGAATTTAAAAGCAGTCACCACAGGTTCAGAATCGACAGGCTCAACTCACAAAGCACTTCAAGGTGGCGGCGCTCGTGATTGCTCTCTTCCGTCATCGACTCGTTCAACTCGCTCAATCTCCCGGCGATCGCAAAACGCAAGGGCGCAAGCATGAGCAGTTCCCTTGTGCAGAAATCTCACCTCGGGGTGTTTACCTACGCATGTCGCCTCGCCACTCGTAATCGATGCAACATTGCGCACAGTTCCTCACTGTGACAGGCACCACTGATTGGAAAGTGGCTTGGGAGATCGGGCTCGTGCGAAGCGCTCTTGCTTGACGACGACAACAACGAAGAGACCTTAGCTTCTCACAATCCGATTTGCTCTTTACAGCACCAACGACCACCTCCACAACAACAACAACCACAGCCACTACCATGACCAAGTCCGTGCCAGCCAAGTGGGATGCCACCAAGATTACCTCCCAGAAGGGAAAGATCGCCATCGTCACCGGCTCCAACACGGGCATCGGATATATCGCCGCCCGTGAGCTCGTCCGCAATGGCGCGCACGTGATCCTCGCCTGTCGTACCGAATCCAAGGGCAAGGACGCCGAACGCAGCATCCGCGGCGAACTCCAGGGTCTCTCCAGCGCCGGTACTGTTGAGTTCCGCAAGCTCGACGTGAGCAGCTTGGCAAGTGTCAAGGCCTTCACCGACAGCTTCAAGCAGAGCTATGATCGTGTCGACCTGCTCATCCAGAACGCTGGTTTGCTGCTCACCGATTACAGCACCTCGGTCGACGGTATCGAGACCCAGTTCGCGACCAACCACCTCGGCCACTTCGCGCTCACATTCCAACTGATGGAGTTGCTCAAGAACAGCCGCCAGGCGCGTGTAGTTGCCGTCAGCAGCACCCTCCACAACGGTGCGAAGATGGAGGTGAACGAGATCATCACGCCGAAGGAGAAGTACGACAAGCTGTTTGTGTACCGTAAGACCAAGCTATACAACATCCTCTTCGTGCGTGAGCTCAACCGCCGTCTGCGCGCCAAGAACATCGACAACGTCATTGCCACTGCGGTGCACCCAGGCCTCGTGGCCACCAACTTCCAGACCGAGGCGTACGGGAAGTCCAACTGGTTCATCCGCCTGGTCATCAAGATCTTCAATGCGATCCTCCAGCAAGACGTAGAGATGGGTGCCCTCACGATGCTGTACGCGGCCACGGCTCCCGATGTGGAGGCGGACGAGTTTTTCGGCCCAGGCGGTCCTACGCAGACGAAGGGATACCCGGCTCTGGAGAAACCTAACGCCATGGCCGAGTCTCCAGAGAACGCGCTTGCGCTTTGGAAGGAGAGCGAACGCCTTGCGAAGATGCAGTTCTCGCTGTAGGTAGCGCACGAGATGAGGAGCTACATGCGGCTCTCGGAGGCACAGGTGTCAACGATGCTTGCCCCACAAGGCCTTCAACAGCGCGGTTCGATGCATACACATTCATAATACAATCCGATTTTGTTTTCGACAGGGCTCATTGTAATTGGCGGACTGACTCAACGCCAAGACGGAATATGAGAATGTACTTCGCAGGTAGACATGCAGAGGCAACAATTCTTTTCGTGTTGGCTTCAGGTTGAAGCTCTACCGTAATTTTTGCCAGCTCATCGTACGTTTCACCGTGGAATAGCTCGCTTCGAAGCTGTCCGATAGAGCGAACGAGCTGACGACCACACGTGGGGTTCCCGTCAGCGAGGGGCAGTTTTGGGGGGAAATTGCATCTTGACCTGAAAGACTTAGCCCTGGCAAGCGTGCTGCTGACATTGAGCGCGCATGTAGGATACAAAACAACGGCTTCTCACTTTCACACACAGTTTCATATTCTCATTTTCTCATCAGCTACTGGCTTAGAGCTCAAAGTTCATCTTCGCGAGGCGCTCGCTCTCTTCCCACAGCTTCTTGGCGTGCTCCTCCGACTTGCTCACTTCAATCGGCTCCTCCTTTGTTGGGTAGCCACGCGTCGAGCCCAAGCCATCTGGGCCAAAGTAGTCGTTCGCCTTCACGCCAGGCGCCGTAGCGGCGTACAGCGATGGCAACGCGCCAAACTCGGGCGCTTGCGTGATCGGCAAGTAGTACGACAGTTTCATGAGCTGGCGCATCAACCAGTTCGAGTTCTCCATCATCGGCGCGCCAAGGTTCGTGGCCGCGAAGCCTGGGTGCGCGGTGGCGGCGATCACATTCTTGATGCCGTTCGACTCGATGCGGCGGTTGAGCTCGTGCGTGAACAGCAAGTTGTACAGCTTGGTGTTGCTGTACACAGGCCAAGCAACATACTTCTCCTTGGGCGCGACGATCTCGTTCAGATCCATCTTCGCGCCACGGTGAGCAATGCTGCTCACGTTCACAATACGAGCACTCTCGCTGTTCTTGAGCTGCTTGAAAAGCTGCGCCGTCAAGGCAAAGTGACCCAAGTGGTTGGTCGCGAACTGCGACTCGAAGCCGTCCTCAGTGAGAGCGTGCGGCACAGCCATGATGCCGGCGTTGTTGACCAACACGTCCAAACGGTTCTCAGTCGATTTAAAGCCGTCGGTGAAAGCCTTGACACTCGCCAAGCTGCTCACATCCAACGTGCGGAACTCCACACTGCCGGCCTCTGGCGACAGCTGCAGCTCTTCTTGGATCTTCTTGACGGCGTCCTTGCCTCTATCTTCGCTACGACACGCGAGCACGACATCGGCGCCGTGACGAGCCAGCTCTAAAGCCGTGACGTATCCAATGCCGGAGTTGGCGCCGGTGATGATGACGCGCTCGCCCTTCTGTGACTGGATCTTGGTGGCGTCCCACTTGGCAGGCACTTTGTCACTCATGATGGTTGTTGTTGTTTTCGGTTGTCGTCGGATTTGGAAATGCCGCGTGGCGTCCGGGGTCCGTGGAACACCGGCGGGAAGGACTGTGAGACCAGTTGACGGTATCATACCGTCGCCATCGATGTGGAGATGGGGCCTGCAGACCGGTCAGGCAGCCGCCGAAGTTCACCCACTACGACGAGCTGCTCTCCCGGTCGAGACAGGCTGCACTCCCTCCTCCATTGCCGAGTCCGCACCGGAGGCAATGCTGCGCGTCATGCAACGCCCCTTAGGGGGCATTGCAGCCCACTGGAGCACCATGCAGCGGCCGTCGACTGCGCTCTCTATGACCAGCACGCGCTCCTTGTCCAAGCTGATCTTCCGGTCACCAATGCCGTCCGCACGAGTCGGTCTTCGCGTCCACAACAGCGTCACGCCTGAGCGCTTCCTCA
>JAADWY010000385.1:0-30462 GCA_023336355.1 Pythium dissotocum
TCCAGCGGTTCCTGGGCATCGGTGCTGAAGGCCAACTGAAGCGAGACACAAAGATAATCGACGACACAGTGCTCGATATCATCGCCAAGTCGCTTGCACGCCGAGCTAAGGGAGAGCTCAAGCGTGAGGATATGACGGACGTGGTCTCGCTGTTCTTGGACAACTACGACAAGTCCCCGGAGAGCAAGGAGGAGTCATTCGATCCGAAGTACCTCCGTGACATTGTGGTCAGCTTCCTCATCGCGGGTCGTGACACGACTGCGCAGGCGTTGAGCTGGTTCTTCTACTGTCTGAGCAAGAACCCACGCGTCGCGGTGAAGATCCGTGAGGAGATCGCTGAGTTTGTGCCTGGACTTCTCGACGGATCTCTGGAGACTCCGTCCATGAACGACGTCGCCCAGCTGACGTACTTGGACGCTGCTCTCAAGGAGACGCTGCGTCTGTACCCGTCAGTACCGTTTAACACCAAGCACGTCCAGGACGATATCGTGCTGTCGGACGGCACCTTCCTTCGTAAGGGCAGTAGTGTCGTCTTGCCGTCGTGGACATTGGGTCGCATGACCAGTGTGTGGGGTGAAGACGCCTTGGAGTTCAAGCCAGAACGATTCATCGATCCAGCAACTGGCAAGATCATCAACTACCAATCGAGTAAGTTCATTGCGTTCAATGCCGGTCCACGACTGTGCCTCGGCATGAACCTCGCGATGGTGGAGATGAAGATCGTGGCCGCCACGCTGGTGAGCCAGTTGGACATCCAGGTGCTTCCAGACCAAGAGGTCACGTACGACTTCTCCCTCACGCTGCCAGTGCGTGGTGGTCTCTTTGCGAGCGTGGGTCCGGCGAAGTCGATGTGAGAGCAGCAGGGAATGCGATGCATTTGAGTACGTAGTGTACGAGTCATGAATGTGATGTGTATTTCTTGTTTTCGGAGTCTCAGGTATCAGGTTCAACGACTGCCACGACTCAGGTATCCACTATCTGAGACCTTCCTTTGAAGTCCCACTGTTCCGAGGTGTTGTGACGCAATGAGCGGCCATTGGGATGTGATTCCGATGTCCGACCGCCTTCCATTGGTTTGCCCGCAAGCCAAGGAGTCCAGTGGGCTGCTCATTACGAGTTTCCTCCCTTGTCAGCTGAAGCAACCATGGTGTTCACGCTGCAAATGCTGCAGGAAAGCACCAGCCAGCGTCTCCATGAGCTGTCCGTCACCACGGATGGAACCGCCGTTGTCACCGCGGGCGTTGCTATTGTGACTGCAGCTGCGTTAGTGTGGATGGCGACGAGACCGAAGACCTCGAAATCTGTTGACGAGAAGCTGAAAATCCGCGAGCCAGCGACGCTGTCAACCACGGGCTACTGGTTGGGTAACACACTCGAGTTCACGTCTCACATCGAAGACATGCACGACTGGATGGCAGAGAAGTGTCTCGAGCTCAAGGGCGAGCCGTACAAGATCAAGATGCTCGGACGGCCGGAGATCAACGTACTGTACACTCCCGAGCACTTCGAGGACGTGTTCAAGACCCACTTCGACTGCTTCCCCAAGGGTCCGTTTCTGTGTGGCAACCTCCAGGACGCATTGGGCGACGGCATCTTCGCAGTAGACGGCAAGCAGTGGTTCAGGCAGCGCAAGGTTACGAGCCATTTGTTCACGATGCGCTCAATGCGCGATTCAATGGCCGTCGCGATCTCCAAGCATCTCGCGCCGTTGTGTCGTGTGTTTGCCAAGACCGCTGCGAGCCACGAGTCGATCGATCTCTTCAGTTTGTTCAACCGCTTCTCGATGGAGGCCTTCGCTGAGATCGGCTTTGGTGTGGAGCTGGACACGCTAGAGAGCGAGAACGACCACCCGCTGCAAAAGGCGCTGGACAAAGTCACAGCGAATGTTGTGATGCGGTTCCTGAGACCGTCATGGTTCTGGAAGCTCCAGCGATTCCTAAACGTCGGCGCTGAAGGAGAAATGACGCGCGCGATCGCAGAGCTGGACGCCGCCGTGCTTGACATCATCACCAAGGCGTTTGAGCGACGCGCGAGGCTGCAAGCCCAGCCAGAGAGTGAGCGGACGGGTGCTCAGGACGTGGTCTCCCTGTTTCTCGATCATCTCGACAGCGTGGACCCAAATGAACACCGCGACCTCAACTTTGACACCAAGTTCTTTCGCGATGTGGTGATGAACTTGATGTTCGCGGGGCGGGACTCGACAGCTCAGACGCTGAGCTGGCTGTTCGTGGAGCTCGACAAGAACCCACAAGTCGTGAAGAAGATCCGAGACGAGCTGGGTCATCTGCTGCCGCAACTGGTTAGCGGAGACGTGGCTCATGCATCCATGGAGGATGTCCAGGGGCTTCTGTATCTGGATGCGGTGATCCGAGAGACGCTGCGGCTGCACCCTGTGGTGCCCTGCAACAGCAAGCACGTGGCTCGCGACGTCGTGCTGTCGGACGGGACGGTTCTTCGCGAAGGCTCCACTGTGAGCATCGCGTCATGGGCAATGGGCCGAATGCCCTTCGTGTGGGGTCCGGACGCTGCAGAGTTCAAGCCTGAGCGCTGGATCGACCAGGACACGGGCAAGCTCATCACGGTCTCCCAGTACAAGTTCATCGCGTTCAACGCCGGCCCGCGACTGTGTCTGGGCATCAACTTGGCGATGATGGAGATGAAGATGGTGCTGGCTACTCTGCTGAGTAAGTTCCACGTGGAGCTCGTGCCTGGTCAGAACATCACGTACGTCAACTCGCTCACGCTGCCGATCAAGGGCGAGCTGCGGGTAACGATCCGTCAGGCTCCGGGGTCAACAAATTTGAAACAGTAAGAAGGTCTCAGATATTGCAATGTAAGTGATACCAGTCACAAACTGTATTTGATGTGCTTACTACACGACGATACAAAGCAACGTAGTTCATGTTGCGACTGGCGACTCGGGCGCTGGCCGTTTAATTTACGCGAGCGACGGAATCGCACGGTAGCCGTGACGACGCGAGTAGGTGCGGTACGATGCGCCAACAGCCACACCGACGACGGCGATTACGACGACCATCGGCATGGACACGGACGAGCGTGGCGTGAGGTCCTCTTCTTCCTTGTGCGACAGCGTCAGTGGCACGCCGGCCAAGTTGCCGTGGACCAACTTGGACATGGCTGTGTTCATGAAGCAGGCCTGCGACAGATCGTGACGACGACACTGCTGCGCCGACTGCACGTACAGCGCCGACGTCGACTCGGACAGTTCCTTGAGACCAACGACGGCGTCGTTCGGAGGACCCTGGGCTGGAGTCGCCGCTGGAACAGCCAACGCCGCCGGAGGAAGCGTCGGCGTCTCCGTTGGTTCTTCAGTAGGAGCCTCGGTTGGGGCGTCGGTCGGTGCTTCAGTAGGAGCCTCAGTCGGAGCCTCAGTTGGAGCCTCGGTCGGTGCATCAGTAGGAGCCTCGGTAGGAGCCTCCGTTGGAGCTTCAGTTGGAGCTTCGGTTGAGGCCACAGTAGGAGCCTCGGTTGGCGCTTCAGTTGGTGCCTCCGTAGGAGCATCCGTGGGTACTTCGGTAGGAGCCTCCGTCGGCGCATCAGTTGGAGCGACCACAGGAACTTCAGCTGGCACGTCTGGTGGCTCCGTCGTTGGGTCTGATGGCGCGTACGGCGCCTCCGTTAGTGGGCTCTCCGTGCTTGGCGCCTCCGTCGGGGAAGCCGTGCTCTCGTACGTCAACTCAAAGGCTTCAGCGTAACCGACGACGGACTCCTCGACCTTGTCTTCACCTTCACTTCCATCATCATCGTTGTCGTCTTCGTCGTCGTACTCATCATTCCACGACGAGCCCGATTCTGCAAATTGCTGACGCCAGCCACCACCGACCACACCACGAATGACAAGCGAGTTGTTCGCAGCACAGGCACGAGCAGTCTCCGTAACGGCGTTGAGGATCTCGGTCGCATTGTCAGGAACGTCACGGAACTTGATGAGCTCACTCGAGCGACCGGAGGCACCAACGGCCTTGATCTCACCGTCGAGGATGTCCACTGACACAAGCGCACCGCTGAACTGGACGTTGTGCCAGAAGATCTGGCGCGAGATACCACCCGAGGCCACCGTCGCATTGACCAGCGGCGTTGAGCCACACAGCACCGCGAACTCGGCGTGCGCACCACCGTCGACTTCCACGGCGTTGCGCTGGTTCAGACACGCGCGCGACGGACGCCACAGGATCTTACGGGCTTCAGCCGGCGTGAGCTCGGCGTTCTTCGGGTCAACGATGAAGTTCTCCAACACTGGGAACGTGCGGTGGGCGACCAACGGACCACACGGAACGCGAGCATCGACGCTACCACTGGTAGTGAGCGTGAAGGTTGTGTCAACGACAAGCTTCGAGTCGGCGACGTCACCAACGAAACCAGAGACCCAGTCACGAAGATCGGCGATGAACGACTCGGTGTCTTGCTGGAGAGTGTTCGCAAACGCAGCCTTGTATCCTTCCTTTTCGTCCTTGCCATCATCACCATCGGACTCTGGGTGCACACGCACGTGAGGCTTCTTCTCCGTCGCCTTCTCTTCCTTCTCAGAGCCCTTGTTCTTCTTCTTGGTCTCCTTCTCCTCTTCCTTTCCGCCCTTCTTCTCCTCCTTCTCCTCTTCCTTGCCGTGCTTGGACTTCTTGGACTTCTTGTCTTCCTTCTCCTCCTTCTCTTCCTCCTTGCCGTGCTTCGTGTCTTCCTTTTCCTTCTTCTCTTCCTCCTTGTCATGCTTTGACTTCTTGTCTTCCTTCTCGTCCTCCTTCTCTTCCTTCTCGTCTTTCTTGCCGTGCTTGGAGCTCTCCTTCTCTTCCTTCTCGTCTTTCTTGCCGTGCTTGGACTTCTTGTCTTCCTTCTCCTCCTTCTTACGGTGCTTGGACGACTCGTCATCTTCCTCTTCGTGCTTGGAGTTCTGGACGAAGAAAGCCTTCACGCTGTCAAGAGGCTTCTCGTCCTTCTGCTCGACCTTGTCGCTCTTCTTCACGTGGGCAGACTTGTCCTCCGTCTTTGCCTCCGTACCACTGGTTGGTTTCTCCTCCTTCTTCACCTCCTTACCGCTGGCGGGCTTCTCCTCCTTCTTCGCTTCCGTACCACTGGTCGGCTTCTCCTCCTTCTTGGCCTCCTTACCACTCGAGGGTTTCTCTTCCTTCTTCGCTTCCTTACCGCTGGTGGGATTCTCCTCCTTCTTGGTCCCCTTACCACTCGTAGGTTTCTCTTCCTTCTCCTGTTTCTTGTCCTTCTTGTCCTCCTTGGCCTTGTCGCTCTTGCTTCCCTTCTCTTCCTTCTCCTCCATGCCAGACTTTGAGTCCTTGGCCTTCTTGTCTTCCTTCACCTCCTTGCCAGCCTTGGAATCCTTGGTCTTCTTGTCTTCCTTCTCTTCCTTTCCAGCCTTGGAGTCCTTGCCACCCTTGCCTTCCTTCTCCTCCTTGGCCGACTTAGAGTCCTTGGTCTTCTTGTCTTCCTTCTCTTCCTTCTCTTCCTTGCCGTGCTTGGCCTTGTCTTCCTTGCCCTCCTTCTTGCCGTGCGTCGAGCTCTCCTCCTTCTTGTCCGACTTGGACACCTTCTTGCCTTCCTTGTCTTCCTTGTCCTCCTTGCCGTGCTTGGACTTTCCTTCCTTGCTCTCCTTCTCCTCCTTCTCCTTCTTGCCAGACTTGCTCTCCTTCTCCTCCTTCTTTCCGTGCTTGGAGTCCTTCTCGTCCTTGTCCTTCTTTTCCTTCTTGCCAGACTTGGAGTCCTCCATGTCCTCCTTCTTGCCATGCTTGCCCTTCTCGTCCTTGTCCTTCTTCACCTTCTTCTCCGTGTCCTCGTGGCTCAGACGCAGCGCCTCCATGGGTCCTCCCCACACAATTTCCTGCGGCAAGTGGTCGAAGCTCGCCAGCGTCTGCGTGCTCTGGAACACCGCGAACGGCTTGGCGTCCGCGCGCTTGGCCTCTGCGTCACCAGCACAGGCCAGCGCCGCCACCAGCAGTAGCGCCAGTGCGCGTGCAGGCACGATGAGCTTCATATTCGTCCGTCAATCGCGTCTCCTGGGTTACACGACTGGTCACGAAATGAGCTCTCCAGTGTACCCCTTTACGGTCCTTCGATGGATTTGCAGCCCCTAGTCAGTTCACAGGAGGGGCGACACTCCTCTCTCAATACTCAAAGCCGAACTGTGAATGATAATGCAGTAAGTCATCCCTCCTCGAGGGAGTTGCGGCACTTCAATCAATCACTGCGTAAAGATGAGTTCCATCGAAAAAACCTCATGTTCGTTCATGCTTTGTGCACAGAGGACATAAGGTTTAATAGGATAAAAAGGTTGAAGGATAAAACCTCAAATCACAGAATGACGGTGGATTGAAGATCGCAACAGTCCACCTCACGTGTACTTTCTGAACTGAAGAGCTACGCATTGGTCTGGAGGCCGTGGTAACCATTGCGGCGGCGCTGCGTGAGCATGGCCACGGCAGCGACAGCCAACACTACACCACCCACAATAGCCACGTACACGGCGCCTCCTACATACTCAGTCGGCGTCGCCTGGAGCTGCGTGGCGTGCTCCATCTTCGTGCTGGAGATCGTGGCGTAGTGGTGGAAGCTCTGCAGTTGCGACATCACTGCGAGTCCACCGCAGCTGAGCTTGTGAGCTGCTGGGCTCTGGCCACACGAGATACTAGACTGCACGTACGCAGCCGCAGTGAGGCCTGCCACGTCTGCGGGTGGCGTGATGGCTGGAAGGACGGCATTGGTGCGGAGGGTTCCCGGTGGTGCTGCAGGATCGACAGGAGGAAGTGAGGCAACTTCTGGGAAGGAAAACGTGAACGACTCGGAGTATCCGATCGCGAAGTCCTCGTAGCTCCCAGTAGTTGAGTTATCGGTTTTGTACTCTGTCCAGCCGCCGCCCACGGCGCCGGTCACAGCCAGAGTCTTCGCGGCGGCACAACCTTGAACTGTCGTCGTCCAGGTCTTGAGCACAACGTCGGTATTCTCGGGGTAGTGACGGTGTTTGATTAAGCCGATGACAGATCCCTGGGCGTCAGTGGCTTGAATCGTGCCGTCGAGGATGCTCACGTCGACGTACAGTCCACTGTTTTCGACTGGCTGGCCTTGGATTGTCGGCGTTGATCCGCTTGAGGAAATGGAGACGTTGAGGGCCACGAGCTGGTCACACGTGATCTGGAATGCGGCGTAAATACCGCCTTCGAGCTCGATACCACGAGGGGATCCATCGGAGCCGATTAAAGCCGCCCAGCCGAGCGCCTGGATGTCTTCTTCCACGAGATTCACGTCCTGTGGGCTGTTCACGAACTTCAACACAACTGCGAAGAGCTGCTGAAGTCCGCTGCTTGTTCCCGAGCCTGTCTGGACGTTGGCATCTTCTGACTTGGTCAACGAGAACGTCGTATCCACCACTAACGTGGACGCCACCTCTGGGGTTACGAGGTCGTTCACCCACGCGAGCACAGCAGAGGTAAAGCCCTCAGTGTCTTGGCGGATCTGTAACCCAGACCGCACCTGCTTCATCGGATCCGCGCGACCGTCAGGATCGCGACTTGGATCCTCGCCATCAGTATGTCCGTGGTGATCGTCTGGACCGTAACCATAGCCCTCATCGTCTCCTCGTCCTCCGTGAGGAACGTCCTTCGATGGTTTGTCTCCGTCTGGGCCGTAGAAGCCACGTCCGTCGCCTTCGTCGTCCCCATCGCCGTGGCCATCACCGTGTCCACGACCTTCGCCATGATCTCCCTTGCTCTGGCCGTGACGCTTGTCGTCTTCGTCTCCATGTCGGCCGTGTTTGTTCTTCTTGTGGCTTTCACCCCAGTCTTCGAAATCCCCATTGTCGTCGCCATCGTCGCCATCGTCGAATGGGAATCCACGCCAGCCCTGCTCCGTTTGCTTTCCCTCGCGGTCTGAGTAACCAGCGTACGGGTTGGCCTCGTCCCCATAGGCCGCTGATCTTGGCGTCATGTCGTAGCGTCCGTGGCCGCCACGCCCTTCGTGGTATGACGCAATGGACCCCGTCGACACGGCAGCCGACATCGCTGCTAGCACCACCACCAGTCGTAGCATCTTGTCTTCCTCGAAGCAAATCCGCGAGTGGCAGCGCGCATGGGAGACGCAGACTGCGGCGAGTTCCCTGTGGGACGGACGATTACAACGCGTCCATCGTGCGTGCGCGTGGACTCCTCCGTCGCAAACACTCTGCCGAAATCTGAGAAGGAGCGATGATCGAGTCTCAGTTTTTCGAAGAGACTCAACTTCCAACTACACAATTACTGGCCAAAAAGACGACTTGTTTCGACGTATGAGTGGACAAACGAAAAAGAAGGTGCCATCCGAAGCTAATGAAGCCGAGACCAAAGATGGCGTTTGGAGGGCTGGCATGACGCCTGTATGGCGGTAGTAGCGCGACAAAGGAGTTAGTTTGAGCGTGATTCGTGTTATCCACAGTATGCATAAAGTAGGTGCAAGATGTCCGGGACGTTTGGCGTGTATCCTTTGCGTGGACGCAACAACCGCCGTTGAGACTCGAATGGACACGTCCATGCTAAGCCTACACAACGGCCAGGTTTAGTAAACTCCACCTTGGTCTTCGTTATCGGCGTCCTTGGCAACGCCGTCGTCATCCGCTTCCTTGTCGCCGTCTTCATTCTCCTTGTGGTCTTCCCCTCCCTGTGCTTGTTGGTCATCTCCTTCTTGTCCTTGTTGGTCCTCTCCTTCCTGGCCCACACCGTCTTGCCCTGGCTGACCATCTTCCGTCTGCTCTCCTTCATCCGCGACTGGGAGTGTCACCTTCATTTCCCTCGCCGTCGTCCTGCTGATCACCCTCAACCGCGTCTTCCGCTGCTTGTTGGCCATCATCGACATCGACATCGCCTGCATCTTCTTGTGGTTGGCTAGGCGCAGGCTTTGCAACCAAGGAACGAGTCCCAGTGTACGTGTAGGTCTGTCCACCACCTCCACCACTGTTCTGGGGCTGTGCATTGGTTGTTGTTGCACGTTGTTGCTTGGGGCGTCTTGATTCTCGTTTGGACCTTCATCCGGTGAATCTTGACCTTCGGGAGCCACCTTGCTGTGTGTTCCCGCTCGTGGACGGGGGTTCCGCTGCGTCTGCCTCGTTCCCTTGAGCTGCTCCCTTGCCAAAGTTGAGGCCAACGTTCAAGCCGAAGCTGTACGAGTTTCCCGCTTTCTTCTCGACTTGGTCCTGCTTCGCAGGGTTGCTCGTTCGAGTACGGTTTGGGGTCATTCTCCGCCTCGGCCGCCTTTGCCTTGTCGCCAGGCTTGGGCTTGGCTTGCTCTTCTTCCTTTTGACCGGGTTTCGGCTTGTTCTCAGCCTTGTTTGCTCCAGCGCTCTCATCCTTCTTCGTTGGCTTGGCACCTGCCTTCGCATCGTTCACCTCCTGCTTTGCCTTAGTCTTGCCAGCACCCTCGCCCTGGCCCTTGAACTGGCTCGTGTCCTTGCCTTCGCGCAGGTTCTTGCCCTTCGTCCTCGTGATGTCGTTCGGGTTCGTGTTCGACCCGCTTTTCTTGCTGTCGTTCGACTGCGTCTCCTTGCTCGAGCTCTTGTTCTGGCCTGTACGCTGGCTCGTCTTCTTGTTGCCGTTCATGACCGTCGTCGTCTCGGATATCTTGCTTGTGCCCTTGCCCGTGCTCTTCTTCGTGCTGGTGCTCTTGCTCGCGCCCGTGCCCGTGCCCTTACTCACACTCGTGTTCTTGGTTGAACTCTTGCTCGGGCTCCTGGCTGAGCTCTTGGTGGAACTCTTGGGTGAGCTCTTGCTTGAGCTCCTGGCTGAGCTCCTGGCTGAGCTCCTGGCTGAGCTCTTGGTTGCAGTCCTCGATGAGCTCTTGGTTGAAGTCCTCGACGAGCTCCTGCTGAGCTCTGGCTTTTGGCCTTGCCACGCGAGCGTACAACCATCGCCTCCATGAGCCCACCACGAATGAACGTCGCTGGCGGCGAGTCTTCAAACGTCGACAGAGTATGTGTGGTTTTGGCCGCCGCGTTCTCTTGCTTCGCGTCCACATCACTGGTGCAGACCAGTGCAGCCGCCAGTAGCAGTGCTAGAACGCGTCCTGGTACACTGAGCTTCATTCGCGTCTTCGCTTCGGTGAGTTGGGGCTTTGGTCTTCGTGCCACTGGGCTCGTTTTGAAATGAGCGTACGGATGCACGCCCTGGCCAGGCTACGGGTTCTTAGGTTATGCACCTGCCAGGAGAGGCGGCAGCTACGTTCTCTCTCTGTTAAAATCCATTCCCAATGGATCATCCCTCCTGAAGCTGACAATGGCTCTTCACATACAACAAGGAAGAACTGTTTCACATCGCTGTAAAGATCGCGTGCCTCTCTAGCGAGATGGCGAGTAAATGAACGGCTACCATGACTCACAGAACGCCGCGACGGTATACATGAACACAGAAAAGAAAAACGATCGTTCGTCCTTCGCGTCTAGCTGCGATGCCTGGTAGCCGTTCATTTTGCGGGAGTGCGTGGCGACCGTCAATGGTCGAGGGATCCTTCAAGTTGAACTGACCTTCCGTTGTGACATGTCACTCAGGTGGGTGAATTTGTCATCCTTATTCTGTCCAATGCAGTACATCTCGAAAATGAGCGCCAAACAACGTCAAGATTGAAACATCATGGCGGTGCCGGCGTGGGCGGCGCGTGAATGGCGGCCTCTGGCGCGTGATCTGTACGCGCAGGTCGTCGACAAGCAGCACGATGCAGCTGCCAGGCCCTCCGCTCAGGAATTGCACGAAAGAAATGACCAGGAAAGCAGCAAGCGGCTTCTGTTGCGAGCCGACAAACTCGTCGCCAAACTCTACTCGCATCGCTACATGGACATCACGCCGCAGCAGATCAGCAACGAAGTGCAGCAGCTCTCTGACAAGATGGAGATCCACTTGCTACCGCAGCGCGCGCAAAAACTGCGTGAGCTCGCGGCTGGGTGCGACTACAGGGTCGTGAAAATACTGATGGAATTGGCGGAGGCACCGACCCAAGCGAGTGACGAGCGTGTTGCCGTGGACCACGCGGTTCCACTGGAGGCTCTGCAGGCGTGGAATCGACTACTTACGCCTAACAAGCAGGCGCAAAGGGTGGTGCAGAAGGCTCGCGATGACGCGGCGCTGGCAGCAAAGATGGAGGCCGAGTTGCTGAAAGTCGCGTGGAAGGACCACTGGTGGAAAGACCGCGGCGACGACGATGCGAGCGAGTTTGATGACGCGTTGGGTTCGGAGAGTGACGCGCTGGACGATGAGGACTGGCTGGATGAGCAGTCCGTGCCTGGTATCGCGTCGCGTTTGTTTGAAGACGAGGCGAGCA
This sequence comes from Pythium dissotocum, assembly GCA_023336355.1. NCBI lineage: Eukaryota > Oomycota > Peronosporomycetes > Pythiales > Pythiaceae > Pythium > Pythium dissotocum. The sequence goes on from JAADWY010000385.1 coordinate 11,296, forward strand.
GTCAGCATCTCAAGGGGAAGGAGGACGTGGAGATGGACGAGAACAATGAGGAAGCTGGTGGTTTGACGGACGATGTCGATGAAGACGAAGAAGGAGATAAGGATGATGCATTGCTGCTGGCGTATTACCCTCGTGTGGACGGTGCAGTCGAAGAAATGGAGACGGACGTGGACGCCTTTCTCGAGCGTGATGTTCAAAGGGTTGTCGACGACGAGTCGTATTTCAGTATGGAGACTCCTGCGATGCTGCTACAGTTTGTGGAATCAGACCACGAGTCCAAGAGAAAGCGCGATCGCAGTTCCCAGAGCATTCCAGTCGAGCCAAGGCGCGTGCTGCCAGAGCGAGTGTTCGTGGACGCGGTGTTCTACGCGTTGCACGGTGTTGAGTCGCCTCTGTTTGAGTTCCGACGAGTCCCGTGCGCCTCGTTATTCAACGGCGATGTGCTAGTGGCTGACGTCTTGCCGACATCGCTGGTGCTGCGAGGACTCGCAGTCTCCCACTTGTCGCCGCTGACGTTGCGAAGTATTACGCAGAAAGTGGCCAGTGCAGCGTCGGATCTTCAGTGTCTGCGAGACTTTGCGGCCTTTCTGAAGGCGTCTCCATCCGAAGATCTGCGATCGACGACCGCCGAAGGGCTCGCAAACGAAATCGCCAAACAGATCCGCAAGTGCGAGCGTATCATCGATGCCACGTACCAAGAAATGATCGAAACAGCGAAGGGATCCGTGGGTAGCGCTGACTCACCAAGCCAAGGATTCAATCCCACGACAAGCGTTGATGCAGTACCTGCATTGCCGACGCTGTTGAGTGCCATCGGGTCGTTCAAAAAGATGTTCGCGATGCTTTCGTGGCTTCGAGGCAGTCTTCTGGAGTGTATCGCGAAGTTCGAAAATCAGTCGCGACTCGAGACGAGCGTCGCCCACGTGTCGAGCGAGATACTCTCGAACTTGTATCGCCAACTTCAAGTCGCGTTTGTCGAGTGCGCGGATCTGCATCATCATTCTACAGGAGAAGCGTGGGATACGTACGAGATTTTGTCGACGATGTTTGCCGGCGCATTGGCTCCATACCTCGACGCGGTCGACCAGTTGCTCTTCCAACGAGGGTACGAAGAACGGATCCCGTTGCACCGCGAGCTGTTCTTCGTCAGTCTCGACAACGACGGATCGATGCTGTTATCTCCACGATCAACAGCTCAGAGGCTGCTGGACGAGACGTTTGAAGGCGCGATGAAGGCGTTGATGCCGTTCCAGATTGACGCAAATGCTGTTCCAGTCTTCTTAGCCGCCTCTGTTAAGCAAATGAGCGCTGCGCTGGAGAGCCGACAGATCATGAATCAGTACCAGAGCCAGCACTCTGTTTTGCAGCACCCAGAAGCATCCAAGGCATCACTGCCCGAGCTGTTTCTAGCTGATTTTGCGCTGTTAGTGGATCCTAAATCAACGGACAAGCTCTCATCATTACGAACGACCACGCCGTTTGATGAAGTCATTCGATCCGCGGTCATCAACCACGTTGACAACAAGGTACGTACCACTTGAACTGGAGGATTGGTGCGGTGGTCTGACCAGCATTCGTGTTGTATCATTAGTGCGCATCCATCAACGGCGCGATTTCTGATCTCTTCCGTGACAAGCTCCACTTTCGCGAGCACATTGAGGTCGTGCGCCTATTCTTGCTCATGCATCAGGTACGATCACATGGACGAATTTCCAGTGGGATGACGCTGATTGAGGATGTCTATTATGCCACAGCAAGACGTCTTCACGAGCATGGGCCAGTTTCTCATCGAGAAAATGCAGATCGATCCGGTGGGTTGGGCCAGAACTGAACTACTGAACTCGGCTTTCCAAAATGCGATCCAACGACTGCACACGGAGGGCTTACTCACGAGTGAGCAGCGCGAGATCGCTGCTCGACTGAGCATCCGAGTCGACACAAAAGATCTCGAGAAGCTCCGAGTCACGCGTCATATCGACGTCATGGCGCTGCGCCACCTTCAGTTCAAGTTCGTGACGCCACAGCCACTGCGAGTGTTGTTCAGCGGCTCAGTCATCCACAAGTACTCGACATTGGCGATTTTGCTGCTGCAAGTCAAGCTCGCAGAGCTCATGTTGACGAACGTACGTACCTTCGCTTGCTGGCCTGGTGCTCATCTACGAGAAACTCACTCGCTGCGTGATATACGTGCAGTTCAAGCAGGGCTTTCGTCACCGGATGTGTTTTGCTCAGTGAGTGAATGAGAGTTGAGACCCAACGTGATTATCTACTGACTTCGATGATTTGTACGCACGCAGGACCCAAGCCCCACTACGTAGTCAACTCGTACGACTCGCTGACATGCTCCACTACACTCGCGCTGTGCTCAACTACCTCGCCAACCAAGTACAGTGTCAGAAGGCATACCCAGTTCACCGTGATGACTACTGACAGTCAGTTGTACACACGTAGATGACTGGTGATGCGTGGAACAAGGTGGAACGCGTGTTCGCGAAGTCGCAAAGTATTCGGGAGATCAACGACGCCCACGACGAGTACCTTGACAAGATGATGAACTCGTTCTTCACTCTGAAGAAGGTGAGACACAGAGCACTTCTTTTACCTCCTATCCGATGGGAACAGTTGACTCAACTACATCGTGTTCTATCCTAGCACGAAGGCTTTACTCGGCAGTTCTTGCAGAACTTCAACGACATCATTGCGTTCGTGAGCCGCGTCGACGAGTTTGTCCGCACTATCGAGCGTAACATGGGCCACTATTTCGACAAAGTCGAGAAGGAAGATGCCGCAACGAAGGAAAAAACGAAAGCTCGAACCAACCGCCGCCAAGGACTCGATGGCAGTCGACGGAGTCTCATCGCCTATGCCGAGTTCACTGCTCTGCACACGAAGCTGACGCGCCAGCTGCGAAACCCGGAGGCGAATTACGAGAACCAGCTCCACGTGATCACGATCGTCTTGGACGCCATGGTCAAGAACGGCGCCTCGCCTCACGTGAACGAGTTGCTGCTTCTGCTGACATTCAACGCGTATCGATCGCCGTCTCGACCTCGTCCAGTACCCAGCACACCGCGGTAAGCTAAGCCTTCTATTTTTTATTCACGACTCGTCGTTATCTGGCGCTCGCTTGCGTTTCGAGTCCAAGCGGCTTTCGGTTCGCTTTGTCCGAGTTTGTTTTGCCTTTTCCAGCGTCGCGATCGCCTGAGTGACTACCTTGTCGAGTGATTCCGCAGTGTTTTCGTTGGGTCGGTGGATCACTGGCTTGGTCGCCATTCGGAAATCGGGTCCGTACTCTTCGTAGTACTCGTGCTCTGGCACGTCAAGCTGACTCAAGTCGAGTTCTGGCGCGACAACAGCAGACACAACGGCAGTCAACGCCCGACACGCGTCTGCACCACTGTAGCCTCCACCTCCGAGTAGCAGCAGTGGCAGATTGAACCCAACAAGCGTCCTCACGCAGTCCGAGATCCCTTTGCTCGTCAGGTTGAAACCTCCGAGGCTGTCTCTCGAAAGCGTATCCACGCCGCAGATGAGCACGACCATTTCTGGATCCACACACTCGACAGCTCGACTGAGAACCTCCTCAAACAGTGCTGAAAATTGTGCGTCGATGATGCCTCGCTTCAATGGCACGTTAATATTGTGGTGCTTGCCTCGCCCCACGCCGATCTCGTCGGCAGCACCCGTGCCTGGGAAGAACGCGCGCTCCATCAAATGGAACGACATCGTCGTGGCGTTGGCGCTGAAGTAGAACGCCTCCTGGACGCCGTCTCCGTGGTGTACGTCGATGTCGATACACAGCACGCGCTCCAGCTTTTTCGCCGTTGGCTGTGGACTGAGAAGCCGCTGGATCGCGAGCACGACGTCGTTCACGTAGCAGAAGCCGCTGGCTTGACTGCGCATCGCGTGGTGGCGTCCGCCGCCCAGATTGATCGCAATGGGTGGTTGTACTTTCTCATTTTTTTCATGAGCTTTTCGCCATTTCGGGATGAGATGCAGCAGCGCGTCAGCGGCAGTGATCGACGCGCCAGCCACGAAGCGGCAGTACTCGTACAGTCCTGGGAACGCGTACGCGTCGTCCACGAGCTCGTACTCCTCGCGTTCCTTGTCGCTGACATTTGGCTTGGGCTTTGTTGTTGTCGTTGTATCAGTAGCCGGTTGGTCGTGATCAGCTGATAATGTGCGGCGAAGCGTGTCGACGTAGCCTTTGCTGTGGAACCGCATCACCTGATCATCAGTCGCGAGTGACGGCGCGATGGTGTGCATCCCGAACGGGCCGCTTCCTGTGCCTTGTCTGCTTGCTGTCGTTTCCACCGTTTCTGTCGACAGCGCGTGAAGAAGCGAGACAGTCATTTGCTCGCGCTTTGGATGGACGGGAAGCCGCGAAAGCGCGCGGAAATATGCGTCCGAGTACAGGAACAACACGTCGCGCGTGTAGAAAGATCGCTCATGGGCTGTAGGCGCTTCATGCGCTGCCGGTGGCTCGCTAGTAGCGTCTGGCGACGACGCCATTTTGACGATTGTCCGGTGTGATATTTCGCCGTTGTCCAAATCCCATATCATGTCACTAAAAAATGCCCAGCAATTCTCAAAAATTGTGAATAAAGCCGCGATTTAGTGACATTAAAATTGTGATTGCTCCTTAAGTTTATGGCTGAGATTGCGCCGCAATGATCACTCCATTGACTTCTGTTCCGGCGCGGGAAACATTGAATTGGTCCTCCAACTTGAAGCGCGACCGTCTGTCTGCCTTCACCAGAGAGCTCAACTGAGCTCAACTAGCTGAGCCAGTACTTCTACTTGCCTCGCTCACTCGCCAGTTTTCCGCGTCCCAAGTCAGTCTCCATCATGGTGCTCCAGTCTCTCTTCGCCCAAGGGCTCCTCCAGGAAGTCTCCTTCCCAGTCGCCCTGGGGATCCTCGTGATCGTGCCACTTGCCGCTTGGCTGATCACTCGATCGCTGTCGACTGACAAGAGCAGCACCGTGCAGCTTCCCTTCCAAGTGCCAGGGGCCTGGCCAATTCTAGGCCACTTGGTCCCCATCCGTCGCAACCTCCTTGCTCGCCACGACTGGATCGCATCTCTCGCAGAACAGGCTGGTGGTCGTCCACTCCAGTTCACGATGCCCGGACGACCTCCGATGGTTGTCGTCTACACGGCGGAGACAGCGAAGGACGTCCTCAAGAACCACTTCGAGAAGGTGCCGAAGGGACCAATCCCCACTGAGATCATCCGCGACGTGCTGGGCCACGGCATCTTCGCAGTCGACGGTGCCCAGTGGGTCCACCAACGCAAGACAGCCAGCAACCTCTTCACCGCAAGAGCTCTTCGTGACACCATGACCGAGAGCATGCGTCGTTACACGATTGTGTTGCAACGCATCCTGCAGAAGGCGTGTGACGACGGCTCGGCTATCGACGTGTTCAAGCTCATGAATGCTTTTACCATCGAGGCGTTCGTGAAAATGGGTTTCGGCACGGAGATCAACTGTCTCGAAGCTGAATTCGACCACCCTTTCCAGGCGGCCTTCGATAGCTCCCAGCGCGTGCTCGTAGGTCGCACGCAGCGCCCGGCGTGGTTCTGGAAGCTTCAACGCTTCTTGAACCTTGGCGCTGAGGCGCAGCTCAAGAAAGACGTAGCTGAGATCGACCAGACCGTCATGACGATCATCGCCGAGTCCCTCGCTCGTCGAGGTGAGGTAAAGGACCCTTCACAGAAGGTGCCGACTTCAGCAGACATCGTCTCGCTCTTCCTCGACCGCTTTGATGGCTCCGACGGTGAAGCCTTCGACCCCGTGTACCTACGCGACATCGTGGTGAACTTCCTCATCGCGGGTCGTGACACTACGGCCCAGGCCATGAGCTGGTGCTTCTACAACCTCAGCAAGCACCCGGAAGTCGTGGCCAAAATCCGAGTGGAGTTGACTCACGTCCTACCTGACTTCGCGTCCGGCAGTGATACCTCACCACCAACGATGGATCAGGTTCAGCAGCTCGTGTATCTGGACGCGACGATCAAAGAGACGCTGCGTCTTCACCCCTCTGTGCCCAGTATCTCGAAGTCGGCAACCGAGGACGTCATTTTGTCTGACGGCACGCTCATCCGCACGGGAAGTCTCGTCTCGGTGTCGACGTATGCGATGGCCCGTATGAAGTTTGTGTGGGGAGACGACGCCAAGGAATTCAAGCCCGAGCGCTGGATCGACCCCGACACTGCCAAACTCATCAACGTCTCCTCCTTCAAGTTCGCCACCTTCAACGCCGGCCCTCGTATCTGCCTCGGCATGAACTTGGCGATACTTGAGATGAAGATCGTGATGGCGAGTGTGCTGAACCGTTTCGATGTGAAGCTGGTGGATGCGGAGAGTGTGACCTACGACAACTCGCTCACGCTACCAGTGAAGGGTGCGATGATGGCCCACATCCTCACGAAGAAGTAGGGAGGAAGAAGATGCCACTGTCCACACAGTAGGGGTTTTGCCACGTAACAATGCATAAATCGGAGTCAATTTCACTTACAGTTGGTCGTTGAGCGAGGCGAGGTAGAGCACTGCTGCTAGTATCCCGCCGCTCGTGAAGTCGCCTCGACTGGTCGCGAGCATTGGAGACCAATCTCCAGTCGTTGTGATGAATGAGCTGCCGCGTGATGGTGAGGCCACTCCCTTTGCCTGGGGCAGTGGAGAAGACGGACGAGACGAATGCTGCGGCGGTTGGCCAAAGGCAAACGACGCGAATCGCGAAGTTCCACTGGGCGATAGCGGGGAGCGTAGTGGAGATGGAAGCGGCTCTTCAACAGCGCTGTCACGACGAAGAGTGCCGCTAGCGAACCTCTGGCGATGCTGCGCTTGGAGTTCACTCTCTGTCTTCTCAATGAGACTGTTGACATACTCGACAGGGTCTCGCTCGAGAAGCTGACGCATGACACTGCTGAGAAGCCTCAGCTCGGTCTCTGCTGCATCATCGTGGGCGTCGGTGGTGTCGTTCTCGACTGGCAATTGAGCGGCTGCGTCTGCAAATGCACTCATCGTATCCGCGTAGCGTTTCCTGATTCGATCCACGAGCTAGATAGACATCACGTTAGAAATCGTGTCGTCAAACGCCTCTTTTGACAAGCAGCTTCGCTTACCGATTGCTTTTCTGTGGGCAACGATCGAAGGTGCAGACTCAATACGGCGTGGGTCGCCTTGTTGAGTTGACTGATGGCCAGCTCATCGTGTAGCTCCAACTCCTTCAGCTTCGTCAACGCTGGTCGGTAGTACTCTTGAGCTCGGTACGAATCACCTAATGCCAAGCACAGTTCCCCAAGCTGAAGCAACGACGAAAGTCTGTCCGTGTGGTTCGACGGGAGTACTTCCTCGCGTATCGTGTGAGCCCGAACAGCAGAGCTGAACGCGATCTCAAGAGCGTTCGGAGTCGACTGTAGAGCGTGAAGCTCGGCCGTCACGAAGATGCAACTCGCACGATGCGCTTCGATTTCTCGGATGCCTTCTCGATCCAGCGGATCCAATTCTTGTTTGATTCGTTCGTAGACAGCGAGCGCCTCGTCGAAGATGCTCATCGCTTCATCGTGGTATCCACTCTCGACCAGGAACTCACCTTCGCGTCGGCGGATGTCAGCGTACGCGAGGCTGTACCGACCGTAGCATTCCTTAATCAAAGTTGCGGCGTCGCTGAAGAAGGTTTTCGCTACCGCGTGGGCACCAGTAGCAGTCGCGATTTCCATCATCGTCATGTAAAAGTCAAACAAAAACGGATGCACGAGGCCGACGTTTTGCTTGACGAGCTCAACAGCCTCACCAAACAGTGTCAGGAGCTTATCGAGGGAAGCCCCTTCACAATGCTTGGCCTTCATTCGAGTCAGAAGAGCTCGTGCGTGCAATGCCCCGTGCTGTTGAGTGGCTTCCATCGCCAACTTGACGTATTCACCGGCTTCCTTGGGCTGGCCATCCTTCAGACTGAGTTCAGCAGCAGCGATGAGGAGGTGGCCGATGGACGGTGACTTCTCATCCAGTGGTGCGGCGTCCACAATGGCAAGTTGCACTTTGAACGTGTCGAGATCTACCAATCCATCTTGAATTTCGAGCAGTTTTTCACACTCATTCGTCGTTCGGCAGATCAGCTTTGACCGAGGCAATGCCGAAATCACCGTCACATGACCAAACGAAACGGGGCTTGCAAACTTGGCGGCTCCTGGATCGGCGATGAGGACATTTGTGTGGAATTGGACTGCGAGGAGAACTTGCCGCCAGTGCACGTGGTCTTCATTGAGTAGATGTTCGAGATTGTCGTGATTATCGCCGTGATTCTCGAACACAAACTGCTCCTGAATACGAGGTAGAATGTGCTCCTTCCAGAATGCAAGCGAGTCTGTTGATCCGTGTCCGAACACCAAGTTCAAGAACTCGAGTAACACACGTTGCGTGGTCTCTTGGACGACTTCGCGAGACACGGCTTGAAGTTGGACACTGTCTACGCGAACCAGTTCTTCAGTGTGACCACTGTCGGGGTCACCGTCATCCCCATCAAGAGCGGACACAGACGCAGCACGCACAACTCGCCGCACGTCATTGACGGTATCACGAAAGACGGTTTGAAGAGCCGCCCGCATCTCATGTTTGCACGCACGCGCAATGATCTCGGACCAAAACAGCCTCTTCGTGTGCTTGGAAGTGGCTGCCTCGTAACAGAGCCCGAGGTAACGTGCATTGATCCCTTCACGATGAAGAGCCGCCGTCAATGTCGTACTGTCGTAGATTTGAGAGACGTTGGCTTCGACAAGATCGACAAACGCTGGGACGACAATCGCTCGCAGGTGTTCGTGTGCACTAAAGGCGGCTCCCTTGAGCAGCTCTGCTTGGACTGCAGTCACGTTCGCTGGCATCACAGAACACAACGGTATCTCTGCACCATAATGCGCCACGAACTCTGGTCGCAGTATGTGCAGACCATCCACGCTGCTAGTACCGACCGTAAACGGATCCGCTGGAAACGTATCGAAGGCGTTCTGGATGAAGAGTTGATGGTTCTTTGTCGCTGCACTGATCCACACACCAGTGCTTGCACCCACAAAATGTGGAACCTGATCAAGTCGGCGTTTGTTGTCGCGAGTGAGATCGTCCATGAAGATGCCGAGGCGACTGTACACTGCTTTTAATCGGTCGTGGCAACGCTCTTGCAAAGCCGAGTCAAATGCTGTAAGGGCTCTCGAGCTGTCGATACGAGTGGATCCTTGAGAAGGCTGAGCGAGGACAAGCGCTCGAAAACCCAAATAGTCGACGATACATTGAAGAGGAAGGCCAATGCGGTGGATCTCTGCGTCATCTTCCATGATCGCAGCGTGCAAAGCTTTAGCGGCTCGTAGTTGATGACCGAAGATCTTGTGCACGGAGGGATCGTGGGTCACGTAGACCAGAAGACCACGGGTAGCAAACTTGGTGACGTGCTGCCGCAAGATCTCGAGCTCGCTGCTGTAGTCCGTCGCGAGCAACTGGTCGTCATCCAATCCCATTGGCGGAATCTTGCGAGCGTCGTCGTCAAGCGTCATCTCTTCGACGATTTCCTGCATGATTTGCTCGGCTTCAAGGCGGAATTCGGTGATGAAAGCCGCCATTTCTAGTCCACGCTGCAGCACAGAGCTGCCTGCTTGCTGGACACAAAACCCCTCAAACTCATGCTGCCAGTCTCTGCATGATGATTCTTCCTCTGGGCGATTTTCCGGGATCCGTGTGGTAGTAGCTTCGCTTTGAGCAAGATCAGGGGAATTCTGCTCTTCGTCGGTGGTTGGCTCGACATCCGAAACGATCTCCGGCTCACTCGCCTCGCTTCGCTTCGGGTATCGTGGCGGTCGATCGGAGAAGCTTCCGCGTGGTGTGGTCGCTGGTTCCCTCTGCGCGGAGCTCCTTTCGATCCGGCTCGTGATCTTGTCGCGTGCCATCCAGTATTGCTTCATCACACGGAGATACTGGGCTCGCGAGATCGTACCTTCCACATTGGGATCAAGCTGCTGCTGCAGCAGAGAGTACTCGGAGATGTCGCCTTGCCAGCCTACGTGACCACAGCGAAACGATGATGAAAGGATACCTACTGGTTATTGAGTGACGACCATAAACGACGGAGGTGACGTGGAAAAGGATATGGACTGTAGCAGCACGCGGAGCTTGGACGCGTCGACTTTGTCCGTTCGGCGTGGGTCACACTGCACACAACAACGGATCAGTCACAGTTATACACCACTAGCGACAATAGAAAAGGTCGAGACGTGAACCCACTGCAGTGAAGGCTTCACTCGCTCGTCGCATCTTCTCCACGACGCTGTAATCAGTCAAATTGTCAGTTCACAGCCGTCTACTCTCCGGTAACAAAACGACAACCGTACACCGGAGGAACAGAGCTGTCCGTTGAGGGGTCCACGCGAGGCTACAAATTTCACAGCAAGCAGTATGAGGATCCCGTGGAACAGTTAGACTAGTCAACTCGATACAGCAAGTACTATGTACCTGGAAGGCTTCTTGCCACTCGATGAGCTCCCTCTCATTAGCACACGCGAACACGTAACTCTTGGAATTCTACACAAAACAAACTCCACGTTACAGCCAACAACAACAGCGTACTCCAGTTACGGCGCCAGTGACTCACCTTGTTCTTTGGCACCAAGTGGAACGCGTGCTTACGCGTGATGCGCTTCTGTAATTGATCATAATGAATGTCAATGGGAAATGGTGACCACGGCGTCAATTTCTACTGTTTGAACAGCGCAACAACGCACATCATCGGACAGCACAAAGTCGTAGGGCGCGAGTTCGATGGCGTAGCTTTGTCTTGCGCTTGTGAGCGAGAACAGCGGCGGCTGCTCAGACGCCATGGAGAAGTACTTGAGCACATGGCCGTCGAGATGGACCCACTTTTCGGTCCATTTCGAGCCGAACAGGCCATGCCCGAGCTACAAACAAAGCGCCGATCAGCAACCAAGTAGTCACGCGACTTACATAGACACTCGGCGGCTGCATGAAGGTGCTGTGTACCTTGAAAAGCTTGCCCGACTTTGGCTCGGCGCTGGTCATTTCTCCATTTACGTGACTAGGTTTCCAGGAAGCACGCGGAAATGAAACGGCAACTTCAACAACTCTGATTGCATATAGATACACCTCTAAAATTTTTATTACTAATTATGGACGCAATATTCAGTTAATAACCAGAATAAACTAAATAAACTAAGTACGCTTGGGATACTGCATGCGAACTTATGAGCGGCTCCCAACCAGTGGAAACCTCAAGCCAAGAAAGACGCAAAAGCACCATGTCATCAACGCGCGATCGCAAGCGCAAGGACGGCTTCTCTCGGCGGCGCCGCGGCGACAGCGCCGACAGAGGCAGCGACAATGAAGGCGACGATGACGTCGCTGTGATTCCAGACCACCGCACGAAACGCGAGATGGAAACGAGTCAAAATGGAGACTCGGACGACCGCCGCCATGCCCACGAGACGGAGGACGAACGCGCACGGCGCCTGGACCGTGAAGAACGTGATGCGTTTGCTGAGCGTCTGAGGCAGAAGGACGACGAACGCACGAAGCGTCAACGCACAGCGGACGATGCAGACGACGGCACGCGCGGTGGACTCACGAAGGAAGAGATCGCGCAACTGGCGTCGCGAGGGGACATCTCGTCCAAGGGCGGCGCATCATCGGCCGCCGAGGAGAAGCTGTCACGATTGAGAGATGTGTCGCGTCAGGAGTATCTGAAGAAGCGTGAGGAGAGGGAGCTGACGCTGCTGGAGTCCCAGATCAAGGACGAGGAGATCCTGTTTGGCGACGAGAAGCGGTCCCGTCAGGAACGCGAGCAGCTTGAGCTGAACCGTCGTATCTTGGAGACGGCCAAGGCGCGTGCAAAGCCAGAGAAAGTGGAAGGCTACCAGCTTCCGGATGCGTACGATGAAGTGGATGACGAAGGCAACCGCGTGCGCAAGAAGAACAAGGACGAGCTGCTCACGGATCGGTACGAAGAGGAGCAAGTGCTGCGGACGGAGCAGGAGATTTGGGAGGAGACGCAGGTGAAGAACGCCAAGACGCGGTACGGTGCCAAGAACAAGAGCAAGAGCCGTAAGGAAGAAGCGGAGCCAGAGTACGACTACGTGTTCGACGACCAGATCGACTTCATCTCGCAGCAAATGCTGGCGGGTAAGCAAGTCACGGAGGAAGATATCAAGGAGGCACGCCAGAAGATGGAGGATGCCAAGCACATGACGATGCAGGAAGGACGCAAGAAGCTGCCGATCTACGCGTATCGAGAGTCGCTGCTGGAGGCGATCCGCAACTACCAAGTGCTGATCATCGAAGGTGAGACCGGCTCGGGCAAGACCACACAGATCCCGCAGTATCTTCACGAAGTCGGGTACTCGGAGCTGGGCAAGATCGGCTGCACGCAGCCTCGACGAGTGGCTGCGATGAGTGTGGCGGCTCGTGTCGCGCAGGAAGTGGGCGTGAAGCTGGGCAATGAAGTCGGCTACTCGATTCGTTTCGAGGACTGTACGAGTGACAAGACCGCGATCAAGTACATGACCGATGGTATGCTTCTTCGTGAGTTTTTGACCGAGCCGGATCTCAAGTCGTACAGCGTCATGATCATCGATGAAGCCCACGAGCGCACGCTGAGCACGGACATTCTGTTCGGTTTGATCAAGGATATCGCGCGCTTCCGCGAAGACATCAAGATCATCATCGCGTCGGCGACGTTGGACGCGACCAAGTTCAGCGAGTACTTTGACGACGCGCCGATCTTCAAGATCCCTGGTCGTATGTACCCAGTGGACATCCTGTACACGAAGGCTCCAGAAGCTGACTACCTCGATGCGGCGGTGGTGACTGTGCTCCAGGTCCACATCACACAGCCATTGGGTGATATCTTGGTTTTCTTGACTGGTCAAGAAGAGATCGAGGCTGCGGAAGAGATATTACTGCAACGGACTCGCGGACTCGGCTCACGGATCCGCGAGTTACTCATTCGACCCATTTACGCGACGCTGCCGTCCGAACGACAAGCGCAAGTCTTCGAGCCAACGCCACCAGGTGCACGGAAGGTCGTACTCGCCACGAACATCGCCGAGACGTCGCTCACGATCGACGGCATTTGCTTTGTGATCGACACGGGCTTCTGCAAGCAGACCAACTACAATCCGCAGACCGGTATGGAGTCACTTCTCGTCGTGCCCGTCTCACAGGCCATGGCCAACCAGCGTGCCGGTCGAGCAGGCCGAACGGCACCGGGCAAGTGCTTCCGGTTGTACACTGCGTGGTCCTACAAGAACGAGCTGGAAGAAAACACGGTGCCAGAGATCCAGCGAACAAATTTGGGCAGCACTGTGCTGCTGATGAAGTCGCTCGGCATCAACGACCTGCTCAACTTCGACTTTATGGACCCACCGCCGGAGAAGGCTTTGATCCGAGCACTCGAGCAGCTCTACGCACTCGGTGCGTTGAACGACCGTGGCGAACTGACCAAGCTAGGCCGTCGCATGGCCGAGTTCCCTCTCGATCCGATGATGTCGAAGGCGCTCCTCGCGGCTGAGAAGTTTGGCTGCACGGAGGAAGTCATGACGGTGTGTGCGATGCTGAGCGTGAACAACACGATCTTCTACCGACCCAAGGACAAGGCCGTCCACGCCGACAACGCTCGCCTGAACTTTGCTCGCGGAGGCGGCGGTGACCACATCACGCTCATGAACGTGTACAACCAGTGGGTCGAAACCAACTACTCGACGCAGTGGACGTACGAGAACTTTGTCATCCAGCGATCGCTTAAGACGGCGCGTGATGTGCGTGAGCAGCTCGAAGGATTGTGCGACCGTGTCGAGCTCGAGAAGACGAGTAACCCAGGCGACCACGAGATGATCCGCAAGGCGATCTGCGCGGGGTACTTTTACCACACAGCCAAACTGGACAACACGGGCAACTACAAGACTGTGAAGCACCAGCGGTCGGTCGCGATCCACCCGAGCTCGTGTCTGATCAAGCTAGAAGAACGGCCGCGGTGGCTGGTGTACCACGAGCTGGCGTTCACGACCAAGGAGTACATGCGAAGCGTGATCCCGATCAAACCCGAGTGGCTGCTGGAGCTGGCACCACACTACTACCGCTCGAAAGAAGTCGAAGATCCGCAGACCAAGAAGATGCCCAAGACTGTGGGTCGAGCTGGATGAGCTGTGCGGTGCGGAGGAAAAGTGGGCGTTGCCAAAGGCACAGAAACAACTAATACAATACAGTATACAAAAATCAAAGTGGTATTCATCGAGAAATGGATTTGTGCAGACTACTACAACAGTCTCTCATCCCTTGTTGTCGTTGCTCTGGCGCCAGTGGTCCACGAGCGACTTGAAGATGCCGTTCGGGTTTCGCTGGAGCTCGTTTGGAGGGCCAAATTCGGCGACCTGGCCCTTCTCCATGACCAGAATGCGGTCGGCGTCCAGGATCGTGTTGATGCGGTGGGCGATGGTCAGGCACGTGCAGTCCTTGAACTCCTCGCGGATGCTCAGCTGGATCTTGCGGTCCGTGTCCGTGTCGATCGACGCCGTGGCTTCGTCCATGAGAATGACCTTGGAACGCTTCAGCAGCGCACGCGCAATGCTCAGCAGCTGACGCTCGCCGACGCTGAAGTTGGCGCCCTTCTCTTCGACCGGCTCGTCCAGTGCCGTCACGGCCTTGCCCAAGTGCGCACGCTTGATCGACGTCCAGATCTGGTCGTCCGTGAACTCATCAAACGGATCCAAGTTCATACGGATGCTGCCCGAGAACAGCACGGGGTCCTGTGGGATGATCGAGACCTTGGAGCGCAGGTCGTGGAGTCCGAGCTTGCTGATGTCCATGCCGTCGATCGTGATCACACCACCGTCCAGCTCAGTCAGACGCATCAGCGCGACCATCAGACTGCTCTTACCAGCACCCGTGCGACCCACGATACCGATCTTCTCGTGGGCACTCACCTTGAACGTCAAGCCACGAAGAACGCGTGGAAGACCAGGGCGGTAACGCAACGACACGTTCTCAAAGCGGACCTCACCCGAGTGTGGCCATCCACGGCCTGGCTGCAAGTCGGCACGTGTCTCCAGCGCCGCCTCCGTGGGCATCTCCGTATAGGTCTTGATACGTTCCACCGACACCATTTGCGTCTGCAACTGGCTCACCATGCGCACAGTCCAGTTCAAAGACTGCGTGACGCTGAACGCGTAGGTCAACGACACGCCGACAAGACCAGCGAACGCCGTGCCCTGAGCAGCATCCGTCGTGTGAGCGAACACGGCAGCGAGCGCAGCACCAGCGGCGATGACGGTGCCGACGAACTCCAAACGAAGCGCCAGCCAGCAGTTGACTGAGAAGTTCAGGAAGTACGCACGCTGGTTCTTGTCGAGCAGCAACTGGTTGCGGCCGATGAACTTGTCCTCGACGCTGTATGCACGAATGGTCGAGAGACCGTCGAGCGTTTCCGAGAGCAAAGCAAAGATCGGCGAGCGACTGATCGAGTCGAGGCGCTGAAGCTCACGCGACGTCTTGATGAAGTAGCGCTGCGACATATAGTACGAGACGATGACAGGCAGGAGAATGGCCATGAACGCCGGCGTCACGTAGCAAATGGTCGCCAGCGTGACGAGAACACTGATGATCGTGCCCAAGAGCATCGACCACGTCGACGGGATGCTCTCGTCGACCGTGTAGACGTCCTTGGAGAGACGGTTGACTATGCGGCCGAGAGGCGTCGTGTCGAAGAACGAGATCGGCGCGCGAAGCACACGCGCGAGCAGATCGTGGAACAGGATGCGACTGGCGCGAAGACCACCCAAGTACAGAAGCAGGATACGGATGAACAGCACCACGGCGTACGCGCCGTTCAGCGCCATGTACACGTAGACGTAGTACATCTGCGAGTTACCGCTGTTCGGTGCGTCCTCCGACCAGTACGAGATCCACAGCGTCGACAGAAGCGAGATCGCCTGAGCCGCAACGTAGCCAAACACCACGAGCATGCCCATGGGGAAGCCGCCGAACGCCTTGATCCACGCACTGTACACCTCCCACACGACATCGCCAGTCGAACGGTCCTCATCAGACATGAGCTGGCCCACAACGACACCTTCACCATGAGCACTGCCGTCACTGCGAGTCGACGACTCACGCGAACGACGGTCCAGACGCTGGAGCTCGCCACCAGCGTGGTCGTTGTCCTCTTCGTCATCCAGCTCATCGTCGAGTTCTTCATCGACGGCCTCTTCCTTCTTGTCGCTCTCGACGTAGTTGGACACCATTTGCGCGAGCACGCCCTTCTTCGCGATCAGCTGCTTGTACGCACCAGCCTCGACGATCTTTCCATCGGCGAGGACCGCAATGTTGTCGCAGTGGTTCAGGAAGCTCAGCGAGTGCGTCACCAGCACGACAAGCTTCTTCTTGAGCGCCTTCTTGATGCAGTTGGCAAAGATGTCACTGCCCACGTGGCTGTCAACCGCCGACAGAATGTCGTCCAGGATATAGATGTCCGCGTTCTGGTACACCGCACGAGCCAACGCGACACGGGTACGCTGTCCACCACTGAGGTTGATACCCTTCTCACCGATCTCGGTCTGGTCACCCGCAGGAAGGATCTGCAAGTCCTTCTTCAGCGAGCTCACGCGAATGGCTTCGTCGTAGCGAGCTGGCTCGAACGGCAGACCAAAGCAAATGTTCTCACGCACCGTAGCGTTCTGGATGAACGGCTGCTGCGAGACGTACGCGACAGATCCACGCAGCGCGACTTCGCCGTTGCTGCAGCGAGCGTCACCGAGGATACCCGACAGCAGCGTCGACTTGCCAGAGCCCACAGGACCCACGATGGCGTGGAGTTGTCCCATCTTGCCGTAGAAGTTGATGTTGTGGAGGATCGGTCCGTCGTAGGCCTTTGGCGAAGCCACCGACGACTTCTCGTCGTCTGATCCCTTCTTGGACTCAGTCTCTGGGGCCGTATCCCACTTAAAGTCCGCGTTCTTGACCAGCACACCGGCTTCCTTGAGGCTGCCAGTGCTCACCTTGACACGCTCTTCCTCCAGGAAGAAGTTTCGCAGACGCTCGAAGCTCACGCTCGCCTCCACGACGTTGTTGATGACCTGCGGAAGCATGAACAGCGGGAAGCGCAGGATGTTGAACAGCGCGAGACTCGTGAGCGCCGTGCCGACATCAAGCGTGTTGCCCAGCAGCACGTACGTCAGGAACGACAGCACGGTCACGAGCGCCGGCACGATGGCAAAGATCGTGTTGGAACCACTCTGCGCCAGCACGTAGATGCGCAGACGACGCAGCTCGTCGTCACGGAACTTCATGACGCGGTCCGTGAACGAGTTCTCCCACGACTTCATCTTGATGACCTTGATACCTGAGAGGACTTCGTGGCAGATCTTGATACGCTCGTCCTTGACCTTCATGAGCTTGAGCTGCAGGCGGCGCATGCCCTTGGAGATCAGTGCCATCACGGGGATCAGCAGCACGATCACAGCGACGCCGGCAAACGTCGCGACGCCGATCTGCTGCCACAGCAAGAAGCACGACACAATGATCTGGAACAGCGCGTACCAGATACCGTGCAAGTACGGCGTGAGGTCCTGCAGACGCTGCGCGTCGATGGTCATGAGGTTGGTAATCTCGCCCGTGGTCTTCTTCTGGCGCGCGGCCGACGAAAGCACGAGCGACTTCTTGAACACGGCCGTGACGATGGCACTGCGCAGTTGCATGCCCGTCTCGAAGCAGTAGAAGAAGTACTGGCGCAGCGCGAACGACTGGATCACACCGGCCACGAAGATGATGCCGGCGTACGTGAGCCCTTCGGACAGCGGCGCCTCCGGGTCGCTCAGATACGCGATGATGTCCTTGATGATGATCGGACCGACAAACTGCAGCGAGTCGTGGAGAAGCTTGAGGAATCCAGCGGCGATGAACTTGGCGCCGAACGCCGAGGCCAGCGCCGAGGCCAGACTGGCCTTGCCGCTGGCGCGCTGCTGCGCCCACTTCTCCTGGAACGTGGCCGAGATGCTAGCTGCTCGGTTATACGGGTCCAGTTGGAACAGGTCGTCGGCGTCGAGCGGACGCTCGTTGCCCAGCTTCATGAGCGGCGTGACCCACGTGAAGAACACGGACGACCAGCAGCTGGCGTCCTGCGTCGGGTAGCGGTCGCCCAGGCCGCTGCTGGCGTGCGCGTCGCCGTCGTAGGCGTCGTACGGCACGCGCAGCAGCGGCTTCTTCTCTTCCATATTCGGCGTCGTCTTGCCCATAATGACGTGACGCCTTTCTCCAACGCTTTAGACGGTTAGACCTTCGAGCGGCTGCTTCGGCCGACAAGGTCTAAACTGTCACTGAACGATCTATCCACCTGACTGCGCCCGAGCGGATTGAAGAATGTGCGAAAGGATGCGGTCGTTAACCTGCGCAGTCTAACGTGGCCAAGGGAAACAGGGAGTTTAGATCCAGAGTGGCACAGGATCAGTGGTGATCGTTGGGCTCAGCGCCAGATCGGAAGATTGTGCCTGATCTATCGGAGACAAGTGGGATTGTTTTCCACCAATCCTGAAGCTTCAACAAAACTTAATGCATCATCATTGGCTTATAATACCTTATACGCATTCTGGTTGGATGAAATAAACCTAAATAATGACGGAATCACTTCCAGAAGTTTGGGCTGATTACAATCTAGACCGGAGTGTTGGTTCGCAATTGATTAGTTCATCGACGAGCTGCCGTCTCCACCAGCGGAATATGCCGGTGTTTATGCGGCTCATGCCACCAAAGTGCGGGTTGACACGGTGGTGAGCACCTGTATGATGCACGGAGCATCGCACGCAGCTTCCTGATTGCTGTCTTCGTGGGGGGCAACTGGCGAGCGTCAGCGTGACGTCACGCTCGAAGCGACGCTTCAAGGATCGTAACCGGTATCAAACCGGTACAAAACCGATATCCTCAGATTTCAGCCATTTCAACTACTGTAGTCTCTACTCAGTTCCTGGTACTGATCTGGCAGTGGACGACTCGCGTCGTGGAGGACGATCCACTGGTCTGGAGAGGCACTTCGATGGGCTTACAGCTGAGTGTGAGATCTTCGCCGAGTGTGGCGAACCGACGAAGCTCCACTTGTCCTTCGCCAATCAATCTACAGCATAGAAACCA
>JAADWY010000386.1:0-30438 GCA_023336355.1 Pythium dissotocum
CCCCCCCCCCCCACCCCTCTCCGCCAGACACCGACGAGCTGCATTTTGCGCCTGACACTGGCCTATGAAGCTATTCACACTCCTACAAACCTACACGCCTCACTCTCCAACTCGACGACCCACCCCTGCTTCACCAGAAACAGCTCGGGATGAGCCGACAGAAATGCAAAGCCGTCCTCCGTCTCCAGCAGTCGTTCCACCACCGACTGATACTGCTTGCCAATGGCAAACGGATCTGCTCCACAGGCCACAAGTCGTAGAAACAGCTCCGGCACGTCCACTTTGCCGATCTTGTCCAGATCGATCTGGTCCAGCACGGTCTCGTCCCACTTGGTGCGCGCGTGGATATCAGCCTCTGCCTCCAGCAGGATCTCGACCAGCGGTGGGCGTCCGTGCTTGACTGCATGGTGGAGAGCTGTGTGGCCGTATTTGTCTATCAGGCTCACGTCCGCCGAGTACGAGAGCAGCAGCTTCATGATCTCATCTGGCGTGTTGGAGTGGTGCCGGTAGTGGTATCTGCTGGGGACGTACGTTCCTCTTCCGGACCAGCCTTCCCAACGCATCCATTCACCAATCTGGTTCGGCTTCCTCCAAAACATCACTTCCTGATGCGTCGTCACCATGAGCGCGGTCTGCTCGTTGGAGCTGCGCGAGTCCACGTCCATAAAACCCTTCTCCAAACAGAACTTCACAACGTCAAGCATCTCGTTTCGGGCGGCCATGCGCAGGATGTCGCCCGTGATGATGCTCGGATCCCACTTGCTGAAGAGCTCCAGTCGCTGGACGAGGTAAAACAGTTTAGAGCTCCTGTCGGAAGCCAGTGTGACTGAAATCCCGAACTCGTGTCCACCGATCGTAGGGATTCCATGCGCAAAAAGCAACTTGAAGTCATCCACGGGTTCCACGAGACCAAGTGGTCCATTCACGAAGTCACGAGCGAACTCTGGGTCACACTGCGCGCCGTGGGCGAACAGCAGCGTGATGACCTCTGGGCTGAACACGCCCCACGCTTGCCTCAGCAGATCGTTCAGCGTTGGCTCTTGTAACCGCTGACCCCGCAAGACCTTCAACAAGATCTCGGACGTCAGCAACAGCTCCAGGGCTTCCAGGTCGTCCTCACGGCAAGCGGAGACCAAGAAGCAGTTGAACGTGTACGCCAGCATAGACCCCATGGTTGGAACTCGTGCAGGCGAGAAGAACCACGTCAGCACGTCGATGTGGACGCGTCCGTACGTCTTTTTGACGAGACACTCGCCGCCGCAGGGTCGGGTCTTGGGAAACCGGTACGGTTTGAATCCGTCCGGACGGTAGCGAGGGAAGAACGTGTACGTCGCCTCTCTTTTGTAGCAGAGCTCAGACGCCGCAACCTCTTCACGCACGTCGTCCAGCGCCATGTACGACTCGATGACAGCGAGGTCCCCCGTTGCGATCGCGCATTCAAAGTCATGGTAGTTTGGCGTCATGGTGTGTCTGGAGATCGAAGATTTGGGATATGGACGCTGTGGAGACAGCGCCAGTCAGCGAGTGAGCTGGGTTCAAATCGGATTCTGCAGGGATACACAGAGAGTGCCAACTGCATACTGGCCACAGATTCCGAAGTCCTGATGCGGTATGCTCTTGATGTCCGTGGACTAGATACGGGCCACTGGGCCAGTGGGTACAGTGGGTACAGTGCTGCTAAAGAGAGGTGGTTTGCACACGGTGGTGATTGCTGCTTACTCACAGTACTTCAGCAGTACTTGAAGTAACCGTTGGGATGCGGAGACCACGGCTCAATTAGGTGGGCCGACGCCCACGGGCCTGACTCTAGGAGGCGTCTGACTGTGCAGTCAAGCCGTTTTGCAACTGGAGAGTAAGCCAGCCTTTGAACGTGGAGCTGTTATTTTAATATACTTGGAGGGATACAAAACTGCCCACGGCACCAACAGTCTCCCCACGTTGGCTACCAAACAGTCTTCTCATGAAACTGCAAACCGTCTCCTTTGCCGCCTTCGTGTGGCCTTCCTCACACGCGGATCCGCGGTCTCTCCATCACTCGTCACACAACTCCACTTACGATGGCGATCTCCATTCGCAAGGCCATCCTGCTGGCCATCAACTTGGTCTCCACGGTCTTCACGCTGCTCACGGGGCTCCGTGAGAACGCGCTCGTCGTGCAGGTCTCGGGTCGCTACGACCACATGCGCGCGCGGCTTCTCGAAGGCACGATCAACTACAACATCGTTAGGGAAGACGTGATCTCCAAGGACAGGCTCACGGACCTCACCGAAGTCGGCAAGAGCTACCGCTTCCTGTCGACGCCGAGGCGCAGCCCGGAGAACCTCGCGGAAGACCGGTCCACGTGCACGCGCGTGAACTCGATCAACGCGACAATGATGGCCATCCAGTTCGACGACTTCTGGGGCTACGGCCCTCGCCGCGCGCAGTACTTCCTGTTCAGCATCTCGGCCCCCAACTGCCACG
Source organism: Pythium dissotocum (assembly GCA_023336355.1). Lineage (NCBI taxonomy): Eukaryota > Oomycota > Peronosporomycetes > Pythiales > Pythiaceae > Pythium > Pythium dissotocum. The sequence continues at coordinate 2,464 of JAADWY010000386.1, forward strand.
TCGCCAACTTCAAGCCCAAGTGGTACACGGACACCTGTGTGAAGACCGTCGGTGTAGGAGACGAGTCCAAATGCCACAAGCACATTCTCGACAACTTTGCGACGCTGTCAGCCAACCGCGTGATCCAAGTGGGCGTGGCGTCGGACTTTGGTACGCCTGGCGTACCGTTTCTCAAGTGCCTTGGTCGTCCCGAGAAATCGTTTGAGTACTTTACGGACTTGATGCTGCCGCAAAACTACTGGGCGGGTGGTAGTTACCACCTCGAAGTCCAGACGAGTCGCTGTCGTGCGCAGCCTCTCATTCGAAACGATGACTGGGAGTGGGGGCTCTTCAAAGTCAACCAGGTGGACAAGGCCGCCGACGTTGTGATCGCCGTCGATGATAATGGCTGGCTCTCCATTCTCATCTCCATCGCGTACGGCGTCACCACGGTCACTATGATCGTTCGCGGTGTGCTGGCAGCGATCCTTCGGTCTCATACGGCTAAGTATTTACCGTCGGCCGTGCGATTCCTCAAGGAGATGCGAGTTCTGAAGTACACGCTTCCGTTTATGAGTGTGGCCAACGCTGTCACTGAGAACGAGAACCGTATCGTGACTTTCAAGGGCGCGTCCTTCATGGCCTCGGACGTGTGGATGAACCACTGGCTGTACATCACCCTGAGCATCTTGGACTCGGTCGCGAGCATCCGCACAACGTACGTGATCCTACAAATGGGCTCGTGGATGCTCACAAGAAAGGCCAACTTCGAGAACTTCGTGTTCATGTGCTCGGCGCTCGCGAAAGTGACGTGGATCCTGTGCTTTTTGCACTCGCTGCTTCGCTTTGGCCTCAAACTGGCACTGCGAAGCCTCAAATCTGCCAAGTTTATCAGCGCCAGTTGGAAAGACAAGCTCGAGTGGTACGTCGACGCGACGGCGCTGTTCATGAGCTACAAGATCTACTCGATCTTGTTGTGCCTCACACTGTATTTGATGCTCAAGATCCACGGCAGCACGACGCTCATGGTGCGCCAGTCGCCAGGCAAGACAGGCGTCTTCGGCGGAGACCCGGGCATCGCCCAGTTCTGGGGCAACGAGATCATCTGCGACTTCTTCGTCATGACTATTATCGTGTTACCCGCGGGCTTTGTGTACAGCACGTTCTTGCTATTCACGAAGTACCGGTACATTACACGCAACGGTGTCATCAAGATGCTACAGAACCGCTATGCGTTGGTTGGCTGGGACGTGTTCGTGTCGATCGAGGTGCTGGGCATGGATCCGTTCAATCCGGAGCTAGTCGAAGCAGGAGTCTGCAAGACGAGCTGCTCGCTTGGAGCTGTTCTTCAGCAGCTCTACACGTCCGGACTCAGCGGCCACGTCCGCATTGCAGCCGACTACCTGTTCCTGGACAACGGCTTCTCCAAGGAGCCTCCAAGGTTCCGCTATCCGATCAAGCGTGCCATCGTGATGGGTCTTTGCGTTGCACGGTCAGCCTCGGCGGTCTCCAATAAGTACGGCCCAACGACGGCCACCACTGAGCACACGGAGACCGTGTCTGTGAAGCAAAAGGAACCCAACCACGTAGAACCACACGCAGCCTCCTTACGCGTGCAGGTCAAGAGCCTCTTCGAACGCAAACTGCGGATCGTGAGCGAAGGGTACTTGGGCAACATCCTCTTCTTGGACGAGAATGACTCAGGACGCTTTGTCAAGTCGGCCGAGTCGCCCGTGATGGAGTTTGAGGTCGTGGACGCACTTTCTACGATGACGATCCTCGACATCAAGCCGCTGTTGGGTAACGACAAGAAGCTGCACATCCGTTAGCACTACTAGCCGATCGAATATAGAGGCTTGACGTCTCTCAAAAGGATGATCCAGCGGTTCACTGTGTGGGAGGTTGAAGTTCTACGCTTGATGGGTTCATATCAGCTTTCAGAGGATACTGTCGTTGATTTGCACTGAAATAAGTGATCTTGGTGATGATTGGCCATGGCCAAGTGTAGCCATCTTCAACGTCAATTGCCATTGTCAAGATCATCGGCGAGGTGCCTTCTGCGAAACAGCCACTGGTTTTCATGTCGTTCGCGTCTTGATCCTGAAACGAAACAGCAAGGGACAGAACGATGAGATCAAGGCTATGAACGTGATGCAAGTGAAGAAGAGGAATTGATTGTGGGGGACGATAAAGTTATGTATTTCCGGCAAATATGATCAATGACTGCACCACAGCTTCTCGTGATGAGCCGCTGGGTCGAGAACGCGGAGCGCCTCTCATCTCTCTCGCTCCAGGCGAGCTTTGTGTCTTGGGCGGGGTGGGTTCTAATCCAAAACTATTAAACTACAGGGTCACCTGGCACAAGCCAAAGCGCTTAATCGAACGAGATCTTCTTGCCCTGGAAGTTCTGGATCGTCGTCGCCTGGCGCTTAGGAGGACCATCACCACGGCCACCACGGCCGCCACGGCCACCACCACGGCCACCGAAACCACCACGGCCACCACGGCCACCGTCAAAGCCACCACGGCCGCCACGGCCACCGCCGAAGCCACCACGGCCACCACGACCACCGTCAAATCCACCACGGCCACCACGGCCACCACCACGGCCACCGAAGCCACCACGGCCACCGCCGTTGCGGTCACCACCACCGCTGAAGTTCTCACGGGACTTGGCGTAGGTCACACGGATGGCACGGCCACCGACGTACTCGCCGGCAAGCTTGATGGCCTCGTCGACGGCCTCGGTCGTCTCAAAGTCCAAGTGGCCGAAGCCACGGAACTCGCCGGTCTCGCGGTCGGTCGCAAGACGGCAGCTCAGGATCTCACCGCAGGCACCGAAGGCCTCACGGATGAGCTCCTCGGTCACATCCCACGAAAGGTTACCAATGAACACGCTGGTGCATCCCTCTGGCTTCTCCTCGAAGTTCTGCTTCTTCTCAGCCGAACGGATCTTCATCCAACGACCACCGAAGTCCTGGCCGTCAAGGCCAAGGGCAGCAGCGGCACCCTCCGCAGTCTCGAACGTGATGAACGCGTTACCCGAGGCACGGCCGTTGATCTGCGGGAGGTTGACACGCGTGATGGCACCGCACTCGGCGAACTTCTCGCGGACCTCGTCCTCCGTGGTGGCCCACGGCAGACCAGCGATGAACACCTCAGTGGTGGCAGGGGTCTCCACAGGAGCGGCGTCGCCGTTCTCGTTCTTCTGGAGCTTGGTGGCTGGCTTCTCGGCATCCGAGTTCTTACGCTTCTTGGACATGACTGGCGCCTCATCCTCCGAGGACGAGTCCGACGAGGAGTCATCCGACGAGTCCGACGACTCCTTCTTGGCAACGACCTTCTTCACGGGGGCAGCCTTCTTCGCTGGAGCTTCATCCTCTGAGGACGAGTCGTCCGACGACGAGTCCGAGGACTCGGCCTTCTTGGCGACGACCTTCTTGGCAGGCGAGGCAGCCTTCTTGGCCGGGGCCTCATCCTCCGACGACGAGTCGTCCGAAGAGTCCGACGACGCCTCCTTCTTCACTGGCGCGGCCTTCTTGGCAGGGGCAGCCTTCTTGGCTGGGGCCTCATCCTCCGAGGAGGAATCGTCCGAGGACGAGTCCGAGGAAGCGGCCTTCTTGGCCACGACCTTCTTGGCCACGACTGGCGCCTTCTTGACCGACTCGTCGCTGCTCGAGTCCGAGTCCGAGGAGCTGCTGCTGCTCGCAGGCTTGGTCTGCTTCTTCGTCGCTGGAACCTTCTTCGCCATGGTGCTGGACGTCGTGTGTGTTTTGGTAATGAAACAACTTGTTCGCTGGGTGCTGCGCTTTGCCTCGGGCGGGTCTCCACGCTGCCCACGAGCCAGCCAACGGTATCGAAGCCGCGATGCAATGAAACGTCGTAGACCACCGCGCGCTTTGGTTGGCTGCCACCGACCGGACCTCTTCGTGTCACCTTCGCGGCACCTGTTCTGAGGAGCTCACTTCTCAGAATTGAGGACAAGAAACCCACAATGTGTTCCACATCTCCATGTGGTACGTACTACACTGAAAAACCTTATGTTGAGGTTTTGATGGCGTTCAGATCGTTTGAATGGTGTGGTTTCCACGGAAGGAACACCATGCGGAACAAGAACAAACCTCCTCCTCTGCTCTTCCTGGTTGGAAAACGCGGCGCACACAACGCTCACACCAAACAGCAAGCCACACCAAGTCTACACAAGCGTAGCTCCCCAAGTTGAAGAAGCCACCGACCATGAGTGACATCACCGCCACGCCTGTCCTTCCAGTCGCCGCCGTCTCCGCGGACATGGAGTCCGTCGCCGTGCCAGAGCCTGAGGCTATGGCTATGCCTGCTTCTGTCGCTGTCGCGGCTGCGGTGGCTCTGCCTGAGGCTGCCGCCCTGTCGGTGAGCGACGCCGTCGCCGTGGACGGACTCGTGGACGCCACGGCCACTGACGCCACGACGGCGGAGCTGGTCGTGTCTGCAGTGGACGCTGCTTCTGCTGCTGCTGTGGACACCGAGTCCAAGAAGCGCAAGGCGCGGTCGGCGCCGTCGTCGCTGGACGATCCGACCATGGCGGCGGCGGCGGCGGCGTCGGACGACGTCAGCGGCGAGAACGACGAGGAGTTCTCGGACGAAGAGCACGACGCCGCGATGCAGGACGTCATGGCGAAGATGAAGGAGGCCAACGAGGCGGCGCTGCACGCGGCGGCGGCGGCCGGCGGCCAGATCGTGACGCGCGCTGCGAGCGGCGGCGCGGCGGGCGAGCGCGTGCAGCTGTACGACAGCAAGCGCATGAGCCGCGTGTCGTTCAACTCGTGGTACGAATTCGACGCGTACTTTGAGATGTACATGCAGGAGACGTACCAGCCGTTCCGCATGCGCTCTTCGTGCAGCGTGGAGGCGTACCGCCGCAACCAGCAAAAGGTCATGCTCAACAACAAGAACTCGCGCGGCCGCCGCATCGAGTTCCCAGACACGGCCATCCACCACCACCGGATATACATGTGCACGCACGCGATGAAGGCCCGCTGCCGCGGCGCCACGACGCGTCCGGGGCAGAAGTACCGTGGTATTGGCTGCATCGCCAAGATCAACGTCAAGATCAGTCCGTCGGACAACCCGAACAAGTACATGGTGATCGTCACGGACCAGGTAAGGGGCAGCACAGGCAGAAGGATCTGTTATTGTATGTGAATGCTGATGTTGTTGTTGTTATGTGTAGGTCGTGACGCACAACCACCCGATCAGCAAGGAGATCTACGAGTCGTACCCGGACGTGCTGCTCAAGACCATGCGCCGCAACCAAATGACCACTGCGATGCTCACGCGCCAGCCGTCGCCAAAGTTCGACAGCCCGTCGCAGTCGCAGAAGTACGAGCGCGCCATGACCGTGCTCAACTCGGTGGCCGACGTGATCGCGCGTCTGCCCGACGACGAGTACGAGAGCCAGATGCAGCAGCTCCAGAAGTTCTACGCAACCATCCTCCCAAGCGATGCGGCCCATGTGTAAGCCAGCCTCAACCAGCCCCACGACACGAGACCAGCACAACAAATAGGCACGCGTAGTGTTGTCTAGGCTGCTCGCCTGTGCTAGCGTCCTTTAACTGCATTTTATCAGCTTGCTGTCTCATTGAACGAGTTCTCAGTCTCTCTACTTTCTATCGCGCGAGCGATCTCTCGAACGCTTACGATCACGGCTACGGCTTCTGCTTCGGCTTCGTCGGCTATCGCGGTCTCGGCGAGACGAGCGGCTACTCGAGTCGCGGTCCGAATGGGAATGACTGGACTTCTTCGACTTCTTGGACTTTTTCTTCTTGGACTTTTTCGAGTCCTTGTCTTTCTTGTGCTTGGACTTCTTGTGCTTCTTCGACGACCGCTCTTCCGATTGATCGGATCGTTTCCGCTTCTTCGTTGTCTCGTCGTCACTCGACTCGGACGATGAAGACGAACTGTCATCACCCAGGGAGCGTGAAGCTGTTGGATCAATTGCTGTGGTAGCTTGGGAGCTAACAGTCGCTTGACTAGATAGCACAGCATTGGTCTGTGGTACGCCGTCTTGGTCCTTCATGGCTACCTCTGCATCCTCGTGCTCTTCTTCTTCCTCAGAGTCTTCTTCTTCCATCGCGCTCTCGTCCGATGGCTCAAAGATTGACCGTAGCAGATCAGTCGACGGCTTCGGTGCCACAGGCAAAGGTGGCAACACGTCGGTATCGTCCACGCGCTTGGGTTTCTCGCCGAGACTCGCAACTGCAGCGGCTTCCCGTCCTTTCTCACTCGCGTGGCGGCCAGCAGCAGCCAAATCCAGAAGATGCGGTGCGAGTTCCTTCGTGAACAGGTCTTGTCCGGCATCGTCACTGGTATCTTTGCCACCGGAGATCGTCAGGCCTTGGCACTTGACGTGGAACCGCTTGCACAACAACACGTGCGGCGCCCAGTCACTCTCTGTGCGATACGACTTCTTCACGGTCGAAACGCCGCCACTGGGAGGCATCTCCATTTGCTCACTGCTGCCCTCTGTCGTCGACGCTGACACGAAGCGCTTCGCAATCGACGCCGACACGTTGGCTCGAAACTGCTCACTCGGGGCGCCCTGCGTCAGCGGCTTGTGTTCCTTCGCTGCTTGAGCTGCACCCATGAGCTTCTCTCGTTGTGCTGGATCCAGCAAGTCGAACACACTGCCCGTGCTGCTCGTGCCTGTTGTCCCGGAGTCTGGCTTACCCGCAGTCGGCACAGCTGCTTCATCTAGAATCTGAGCACGCATCTTCGCCGTCATCACACCCCCGCGGCCGCTTTTCTCCGTCGAGAAGTTGAATTTTCCGTACAAACTGCTGACGCCCGAGGCTTCCTCTCGCTCGTCAAACACGTGATACGCTCGAAACTCGGACGGCACATCGAGCCGCTGGCTCACACTCTTCGGCGGCTTCTCCTTCTTGCTCGCGATACGAAAGCCAGGCAGCGCCGGTCGCCCATCGGAACACAGCGTGGCTGACCCCTCGTAATCTTGCTGTCGCTTCTTGGCTCGAGCCTGGCTGCTCATCGAGTCCAGCAGCTTCACGGACTCACCCGCTGGTGCGATCGTCCTGTCGAATTCGTCCATCGACGTCGTGCCGTACACGTCCAGATCATCATTGTCTTCCAGCGCACTGAGTCCGAAGCCCATGGCCACGCGACTACTTGCTCCTCCCGCCCCCAGCGCCTGAGCGAACGTCATCATCTGCCGAGCAGGAGCTGCTTGTGAATCCGGTTGCTGCTGCTGCTGTTTGTGCCGTAAGAACTCGGGTGCGTCCACATACGGATCGAATCCAGCGCCGTACTTGTTCAGCTTGGGCTTGGGGAACACCTTGGCGTCGATCGTGTTGCGTGGGGGCACAAACACGTCATCCTCTCGGTCTTGTGGGTCGTTGGCTGCGTCGTCCGCGTCCATTTTGAGCTTCCGCCGCAGTTTTGGGCCGATGCCGTGGCCTTCTTTCCAGCCCATTTGGCTCAGAAGCTTCTTGCCGATCGATTCTCCGCCTGCAGGCATCACGAGCTCATCTGGGACCAGCAACACGGCCATCTCGCGTCTCTGAGCCATTGAGGAGTCGCCCAAAATGCCGTCTTTCACACGCTGTCGCGCTGTTGCCTGTAGTGTATCGTACGCTTCCGCCGTTTCAAGCCGCTTGCCCAGCAGCGGGTCGTCCTCATCGTCCATGAAGTCCTCTGCGCGCTGCTCTACTGACCGCGCATTGCGGCTCGCGCGCGAGGACTCGAACGTCGCCGGTTGCCATCCTTCTTCCGTGCCCACCGAGTTGTAGTGGCCTGCGGAGAAGCCGCCGGTGAATGCGCCGTGGAAACGCCGCCGGCCTTGGGCGTCAGTCACCTGTAATATGGAATAGTGGGTTAGTAACTCGCATGAGAGGCTAGGAAGGACGAGAAAGGCACGCATAGATACCTCTTGGTTCCTTCCACTGTTGCGCTTCATGGTGGTGATGCCGAATTCCGCGAGTGTGGAAATATGGAGAAATGTGGACCACGTAATACGGAAATATAGGATAGCGATGTGGAAGTTTGTATTAGGATTATTGTTGGTTTTCGTGAGAAAGGCAACCCATTGGAATGCAAAAGCCTCAACATGCTTTGGGAACGTGCAGTACAAGGGCACGTAGCTGCATCAGCGTGGGCAGAATGCAACAGTTGATCATCGTATAAAAACACATTCTCATATTCTAATCCGTCATAAAAAAAAACTCGGTTCGATCCCTACACGTACAGCTCCGTCTACGCAGCGTTGGCCTCTGCGCACAATGGACATTCTAGACTCTGGTTGAGCTTCTCCAGAATGCACTCATCGTGGAAGCGGTGGCCGCACTCGAGCGTCGTCATCGACTGGTGTTCCACAACGACAGACACGACTGCAGAGCTCGTCACCGACTCGTTGTCGGACGATGACGACGTCGATGTCGGATCACTGCTCCGTGTGAGAGAGCCGTAGCTGTCCGTGGGCTTGAGCGCTCGCTTACAGATCGTGCACTCGTCCTCCGGTGCCAACACAGTGCTGCGCAGATCATTCGGTGGTCCCCCCAGCGACACACGCGTCTCGAGGATCGTGTTGGCGAAGTCACGGCGGTCGAAGACCATACCTTCGTACAGGAAGTCGTACAGGATCTTTGGCAGCTTGTGGGCCGAGATGTTACACTCGAGGCTTCGGTCTTCCTTCATCGCACGCAGCAGCGTGTTGACAAACGTCTCCAACTCGGTGAGCCGTCCGGACACGACGCTGGCCTGGCGCGAGCGGAAGACGTGGCGCCGAGGGAAGTGGTGCGACACGAACATGAAGATCCACGGGCAGTTGGATTGGCACAAGTGGCCGTGGTCCAGCGCCTTGAGCAGCTCTTCTTTCATCTCGAAAAAGTCGCGGAACGGACGCACCATCTCCCACGTGCGTCCGAGTGCCGCGTTCGTGACCTTCATGACGTAGCGAGGCCGCGCGAGCTTGCTGGCGGGCACGATGGCCTTGGTGAACTGCACGTGGAGGTGCTCGAGCAGCGAGATCTCGAGCGAGTTGAAGGCCGAGGACGCGACGCTGCCGCCACCCATCGAGTGGCGGTGCTCGAGACGCCGCACGGAGCGCATGGACGGCGCCGCGCCTTCCTGCAGCGAGTGGCGGTGGCGCAGCGTCGACCGACGGAAGAGAGGCGGACGCTCCATATTCCTATTGAGCTTGTCGTGGGTGTCGGTCTGGATATAACCAAATGGCGACTGGTGCTCCAGGTGGGAACGGATTTGTCGCGACCGCGTGGGTGGGAAAACGTGTTCCTTCTTTCTGGACGGAGCAAACTTTGTCAGGAATTTGTTTGTTCTCCTGTCAAACGACTTCCTTGGCTGGCTGCTGCTGCTGATGGAGTTTCGTTCTGTTGATTGCGAAGTGGGTTCACAGACAACAGACCAGCCCTGCACTACCGACTTTAGACTGGAGCTGCGTCGTTTCGGGAACTGAGTTCGTGGGTGCGTTGGTGCGTGGGACTGATCGGTCTGTCCAGCTCACAGCCGCAGAACAAACTGTTCCCGCCCAGCTGGTGGAGAACAGGTCGGAAGAACACAAATGGAGTGCAGGGATCGGAACCGCCTGGCCACTGCGTGTGACTTCGCGCGGGTTACTGAACTCACTGTAAACCGCCTGGTTTAGACTGCTCGATGCCCCGCTCAATAGCGGGCTCCACTCGCGCGTTCTCTCTTGGTGCGGCTGCGAATGGGAAGCTCCATACACAGACCTGCACAAGCGGAGGAGGAAAAGGAGGGAAAACGGTGACGAGCCACGACGCGCCGCGAAAGAAAAGCTCCACGTTCGGGGCTTACGGTTGCTTGTCCGCCGTCATCAAAGCGCAAGCAACAAGGTCATCCACAGCGAACCGACGTGTCGATTGGGGATACGCCACCTGATCCGGGTAACCCCGGACGCAGGGCCGTATCCTGCATGGTTCTTAAACTCAGGTGTATTGTCTCCGTTGCGGAGCATCAATACTGTGCGCCATGTCTATATTTTTACTCTCCGAGACATCTTTGTTGCTGTCGGTAAAACGAGGCATATTGGCTGTAATGGCCGAAGTAATCACCATGCGGAGATCCGAATGCACAGCTTGTCGTCCTGCTTTGTTCCGGCACAGACATGGAGATCAAGTCGGTCATGTTAGAACCAATAATGGTAGTGATGAAATTGAGCGTCAACGAGCTCTGGCTGTGCGTGCCCCTCCATGATGGAGATGAAGACGGCCAGCTTGTTACCGGTACAGTAGGAATAGAACAGACCCGACCAGAGCAGAACGTGATTGCCTGATACACTGTACGTCCGACCAATAATTCCGCAAGGAGGAAGAATCTGAACTCCAAGTGACGATGGCGTCACGCCACCAAATGTCAAGCCCACCCACGACCTTTCGCCATAAATTTGGTCCAAACTACCCTCCATATCGAATAGTTTGCCCTGTTTGTATTCAGTTCCAGAGACTCTGAGTCAGGTGTTTCAACTGGCTCTATCCGTTCTCTGACTCGCATCTCTCATCGTGTCTCACTTCTTGGAGGTTTCAATAAAGTTAACCCACACACGTCTCTGCCGCCATTTCGACCACTTTCCACCACTTTCTGCCAGCTACGTCGTCTCAGCGGATCGGAATCCGGATCGAATCATGACTGTATACGGTCATGTGGTCCACGCTGTGTGTCACCCCCATCATTCCAGTCCGTCCGTGTCGTGTACCTGTAGCTCCACGCCGTCAGATCTCAACGACCCGGCCAAGCCGCACGCCCCCAGACCGCCCCCTTCTTCCTCCATCTACATCACCACCATGTTCGGCTTCGGCTTCATGTCCTCTGCGCCTGACGCTTCCACCGCCCCGCCGTCCGACCTCGAGTCGTACGCCACGTACGCCGACGTTGACTACACCAAGTTCGGCGAAGAGAGCATCCGCATTCTGCTGGCACGTGACAGTGGCGACGACAAGGTCACGGCCTGGGACCTCTTGGAGGAGACGGACGAGTCGCTGATCTGGCGCGCGACTGTTGAAGGCAGCGAATGGAGCCCGTTCCGCGTCAAGATGGCCGTGGGCGCCACCAAGCAGGCGATTGAGACGGCGCTGCTGGACGTGGACGTGCTGCTCAAGCTGGACGACATGACCGAGCGCATGCTCGTGCTGCACGACGCCAACAAGGACGGCAAGGTCACGCTGCGCCACTTCACCAGCAAGGGCATGTTCCCGATCGCTGGCCGCGAGTTTGTCATGGTCACGTACGCCACGGAGCTGCCCGACGGCCGCTACGTGATCGCGAGCCGATCGCTCAACATCGAGAACGTGCCGGCGTTTGACGGCTACGTGCGTGGACGCAACGTCATCACGGGCTACATCATCGACGAGAAGAAGGACACGGACGGCTCGGTGTACTGCGAAGTCACGCTGCTGGCGCACGCCGACCTCGCCGGCTACATCCCGGCCAGCATCGTCAACATGCTGGGCACTTCGGCGACCGTTAAGGTGCTCAACAACCTCAAGGAGCACCTCGAGAACTAGACCAGCGACATGATCCACTCACTCTTTCGATTTCTTTCTACAATCGCTTTCTCAGGTTAGTGCTGTATAGATAACTAGATCCTAATCATCCATAAACATCTCATTTTGCATTCGATTAGTTCTTTGATGTTCGCGGTGGATGGATGGGTACACGATCAATTGCGATTAACACGACGAGTATCACAAGCTCAGACGTAGAAGGTCTCGGTATCTGAGTCGCTGTCCTCGTGCTGCGGCTGGTAGCTCTTCCGTGCGGGAGACGCATGGCCGTTCATCATCGGCGGGCTTCGTTGATGTTGATGTTGATGTTGATGGTAGTTGTGATGGACTGGAGACCGTGGTTGATGCGCCGAAGGTCGTCTCCGATGGACGGGTGACTGTGGTGGACGCATCGGAGACTGCTGGTTGTGCACGGGCGACGGAGGCCGACGCCCTGGCGATCGCTGCTGCTGCTGAACCTCAGGGTACTGGTTCTGCTGGTAGTACTGGACCACCCGCGGCTCCAACATCGGTGGAGGAGGCGGATGCACGTACGGATTTGCCGTCTCGCCGCTGTCTCCACGAGAGATCGGCAGTTTCTTGAAGCTCAGCGACGTGGCCGCTTGGCTCTTGTGGAGCAGCGCTCGAGCCTGTTCAGCTGTCTGCTGGCTCGGATCGATCGTCGCGTCCTCCTCCAGGATCTGGCACGAAAGCACGGCCTGTCTTCGATCGATCGAGCTGGTCTTCGCGTTCCACAGCGCCTGTAGCTCTTGGCGGCGTTCTTCTTCCTTGAGCGGCGTGAGATCGTGGTACGTGGCGGCAGTCACAAACATCAGCTCGACCAAGAACTTGTCCTTGCGCTCGCGCTCACCAACATCAAACGCTGATGCATCCGGCGCGTTCACAAACACATCAACGCGCATTGCGCTGTTCGCCCCAATCAATCCAACCGCAGGCTTGACAAAGTACCCTGTGTGGTTCGTGGTCTTGATCTTGAACGCCAGGCCCATGTAAAACGCCCTGTTCGTGATGAAGAAGTAGCTGCGGCCTTCCATGCGGCCGTTTGGACTCGCCTCTGTGCGTGCTGTGTGGCGCACAGGGAACGTGAGCGATTCACTCGGGTGGAGTCGGAACTCACGGTTGTCGTCCGTAGGGATGCGCTCTTCGTACACGATCTCGCTGCCGCTGAGTCGTGTGGCGTAGCTGTCTTTGCTGGACGCTCGTGACTGACGCGTCACGTAATCCATCGCTTCGAGTCCACCGCTGGCGCTGCTGTGGTCGCTGTTGTACCCGTAGTTATCCGACCGTGACGGCCCTCGAGCTGGGGATGACGGCGCACTGCCGTACGAGAATCCTCGTGGAGGAGAGCGAGGCGTCTGTGGCTGATGCTGGTAGTAATACGGCGTCTGGTTGTCCTGCGAGGAGGACACAGAGCTTCGGCGCCTCTCCATTGACTCACGCGACGGCACGGAGGACGGCCTAGTATTCTGCTGGCTTCCAGACGACGACACGCGAGGTCTCAATGGAGGGTGCTGTCTCACGGGTTTCTCTTCCGAGTGCAGGCGGATGCGCTGCAGCGGCAGCCGCACGGCGTCGACATCTTGCGCCTCAACGAAGCGGCACGTGAGCTTCTTGTTGGTGATCAATTCCTTGGGAATCCGCTTCCAAAACGCGCTTAGATCGTCGACGCTAAATCCTCGCATGTCGTCTGATCTGTCGATGCTCTGGATGAGGAAGCGCTCGATGATGGCGTCACGCTCCGCCGTTGGCAGAGCCACGAGTCGCTGCGTCGAGTCGGCAAGCAGCGTGATCACCACGGGCACGTTGCCGCCGGGTTCGATGACGCCCTGCGCCGGCTTGACCATGAACATGTTGACGTTGGTCGTGCGCACTTTGAAGACCACGTGCTTGCGCGGCGAGATATTGGACAGTGTGAGGCACGTGGTGATGGAGGCGGTCGGCGGGGCCGTGGCGTCCAGCGCGAACGCCAGCGTCTGCGCCGGCTCCAGCAGCAGACTCGAGTTGATCCCCACGGATGCAGAGATCATGATGAAGTACTACTGGACCCGAGGGCTGGTGATGAAGACGCGGACTGACTGATGAAGGCGTGCGGGGATGATTGATGGAGTTGCACGGGATGATTGATGTTGGCGCCTGCAATTGATGAGACGGAAGTGATGGAGGAACGACGCAACGGGCGATGAGAAAATCGAGAACAGAGAGCGGCCCGAGTGTACCCACTAAAATCAACTCAATTCCAAATTTTCAAGCAGAATTTGGCTTTTACCTGTTTTAGGTTTTGCATTTCGGTCAAAAACCTCAAAGGTCCCACACTAAGATAGGATTTATCCGTATCTGATGTCACGTACCCTATTTCAGACTGCCATCTGTGTCTCGAATATCAACAAAATGTACTGAAATGGGTGAGCCCATCGTGTCTTGAAAGGTCACGTCGCATTGGATCGGAGGAAGCATCTGCGGCATCATGCGCGCCCAGTGCTACAGCGCGCCTGTGCAGCGCCGCTACTACGCTGGCTCGGGCTCACTACCGCATCTCATATCACTGCTGTTGCTCCTAGTTGTCGTGTTTGTGCCGCTGTTCCTCGCGCAAGGATCTTATGGTGAGCTCTTCGACTCGGTGATGAGCTGCTCCCGGATGAAAACGCTCACCCTCGTGATTTTGGAATTAGGATTCTGGCCGAAGACGAACACTTACGCTGAGCAACCGACCGTGAAGCTCACGTATGAATTCATTGTCGTCTTGGAAGGCGAGCGAGTGGATGCTGGTGGCGGTGGCAAGAAGGAGTACATTCGTCTGATCCCCAACTCGCTGCCGCCCAAGACCCAACGCCTGCTTCAGGATGACATGCGCGCGTCACAGATCCGTGTGAGTCTGCACTTGACGACATTCCCATGGCTCCTATTGCAAATGGATGGAGTTTGTGTGGTTGATTCAGGCATTTGAGGTGGATACCAATCGAGACGGTGCTCCGGAGACCCTCCACGTGCGAGTGACGACGCCGCTTCAAGCAGGCGAAGGGATCCACCAAGTCCGGGCTTTCGCATTTCTCAACTACACGCTTCATTCCCATGCAATCATCAACATGGACGCAGTGGCGGCGTACACATTCACGTCGCCATTGCCGTTCTCTTCGCTCAGCGTGGACGGAGATCTGAGGTTGGAGATGCGAACTCCAGCCCAAATCACGAGCAGGTAAGTCGTTTATCTCAGTGGCATCTCCACATTTACTGAATGCTGGTGATATGATAGAGTGCAACGCCCATTTGAAAGCAAGCCGTTACTGAATACGTCGAGGATCCTCGGTCCTCAAGATCTCGATCTGGACGCTATAGTCTCCACATTTCGAGCCCGAGACTGTCCGTCATCACTAGCTGGCCCTTCGTCTGCGCGAGAAAGTCACTGAGGGGTTGTCTTTGTCTGCAGGGCACACTCCGTTCCACGTCCCCCTCCCCATGTGGACGACCGACGTCGCGCCAGGGGCTGCCACGACCCGCAAGCGAAGCTTCCACTTGGATATGACAATCCGGATCCCCCCGGTGGACGTGCTGTAGGTTCCACAGAATACTTACTGCGTCTTGCACTCCTTGACTGACGGGACCACTTGTGGTTTGGCTCAGATACCGTCCAACGTGGTCGGAGCTGCTCAAAACTGCGTGGATTCAGGTGGGTTTTGACGCCATTTACATACGAAAGCGCAAGGAAACTCACTCAACCGCCGATGCTGCAGTACTTTTCATTGTTGGTGATCGTCTACGGTCTCGTGCAAGCCATTTCAGCCATCCTTTACAAGAACAGGCTTCTGGACACGTACTCGGTGCTCGATGACCCGCTTGTACTCACAAGAAAGCACCAATAATCAATGAAGGCCTCGGTCTTGAAGTGACTCGTCGCAAGTTCACACAGTTTGTTTCGTGGTTCTTGGCGAGGCGGTCGACTCCATGCCTCGAATCGTCGCGAGAGACTCGTTCTCCTCTTGCTCGTCCATTGTTATGCGCTGGGGAATGAACAGATAGAACCACGGCATCCGCATGGGGTCTGTGCTGGCGTCGGAGAAGATGGTTTGCCAGGAAATCAACCCGAGATGGGCGATCATCATCCGGTAGTAATGCGTGAAGCTCTCAGCGAGGAAGCTCCACTTGCCGCGAAGATCGCGAAACCAAATCTGGGTAGATTTGTCTGCAGTGTATCATATATGCAGAAAAGATAGTGAGAGGAGGACATGCCTGAATTTAAGCAGACGACTTACCTGAGAAGAAGACGAGGGCGACATCACCATATTGAGGGGAAGACTCCAACGGGAATGCAGTCGCAGTGTCGTCGCTCTAAATACAACACGTCAGCCACAATCAAAAGATCACTCAAATCGAACAGGGACTCACATGCAGATGGCGAACGCGATGCTGATCTGCTGGCCGACACGCCGCTCGAAAGTTGTCGATGCGGCTTCGCTGCAGATCTTGGACGCTATTGAGGGCGAAGTGGCCGACGAGCGTCGGCTCGGTCTTGAAAAACGCAAACCACTTCACCGAGAGCCCATTCGTGATCGTGTAGAAGCGCTTGAGATCGTCCGGAAGCTGGTTTGGATGGTTCTTCTGGTCCCAAACACCGAGCTGCACGCTGGTAGCCCCGACGGACGCCTTGTGGTCGAGGTGTGAGACGCGCTTGTGCTTCTTCAGGTATGAGAAGACCCCCATCGAGATCACGTCGAGAGGCTCCATAGTGTCTTCTCCTTGAATAGGCGTCGGTTTGCTGTCGTTGGTCTGGGTGCATGTGCCTCTTCACGGTCGAATCAGATATCTTGATATCTTGGATACTTTTCGTGGCTGTACAACTGGAGTAGACAAACAAATCACACGGAATCCTCTACCGCCAGATAGATACTCACAGTAGCAGCACGCTACCCTTCTTATTCCTCTTCATAGTAGAAAATGCTTTCATCTCGGTACAGCATCGCGTCAAAATCGGCTTTGGACACGGCCACGACGCGGCGTTTCACCTTGTCTGGCGTCAAATCAATCACGCGAGTGTGGCGCCGACTCAGTTCCGGTGAATTCGGACGTCTGCAGGGTAAATGCACATAAAACGTCAGACACGCAGCATTGGTCGCGACACTTGTCGATGAAGAACGTACCGCTCGAGAACACCGACGTGCAGGCGAACTGATCGCGCCGGGGCAGAGGATGACTTGCGTTTACTGCTCTCAGCAGAACCTTGACTGACGTGGATACTGAGAATCTCGCAGACGTCGAACAGAAGAAAGTGGTCGATCTTTCCTTCAGCTGACAAATCCACGAGCAGCAGCTCTCCGGTGTGTAGCTTGAGCATCGTCCTGTAACACAATGTTCGTCTGTTAGTGCCGTCACGAATCGTATTCGGTGCAAACAATCACATACTGCTCGCTATCTCCGATCTGCGCAGAAGCAGCCATCACAGCCAATTCCCCACGAGCCTTAGAATCAGTCGACTTCGGTTGCTGAGGCGTGAAAGCGACTTCTTTCGGCTCGAGAAAGCGCTACAGAGCACATCGCTGTCAATACACTCATACTATTCGGTGCTCACAAAGGGCCACCACGAACCTGAAGAATCATGCACTCCGTCACCCACGCAAATGTCTTGACTGTGGCTTGGTTTTTCCGAACATGGTACTCGCACACCTGAAGCACAAACGGTATTAGCACGTGACTGTCCGCACGTACTCACGTAGACTCGATGTTGAAATGTGTTCGTACCTTTGTCATTTCGTCAGCCAAGACGATGTCGACGGCTTGCTCACGCGATGCCTGCAGATCCTGTTCAACAGCATATTCATCAGCTTCGCTTCTCGCCTCATGGAGCATCCACCCATCACAACTCACCTCTTGCACTAAATCTGCGCCACAAGCGCGGAGAATGAACGCAGTCAGCTCGCTCATGCTCTTCGTCGTGTCGATGTTGGCTGGTTGCACATCCAGGGGGATGCCGAACTTGAGGCCACGGAAGATGTCGAGCTCCTTGACCGGTAGGCACTCGAATTTTCCAGTTGTCACCGAGCACCCCGATGGCACACAGTAGCCTTCGAATGGCGCAAGCTGTCGCTGCTTGATACATGCGTGAATCCACTCTGGATGCACGACAGGAATCCCACACGCGACAGCGAACATGAACTTGAGCTTGCGCCAGGACACAGACGTCGCGATCACCACAGCCTTGTTGTTCGGTTTCTTCTGCAGAACATCTTGGTGGCGCTCCCACACACGGCCGCCGTAGTCTTCAATGAGCTTCGCGAGATTTGCCTGGCCTTCACCCGTAAACCCCGTGAGACAGAATTCAAATCTGCCCTTGAAGAGTGACTTGGTTCGCGATGCATAAGCCCGCGATGACTCGTTCGGAATTGGAGACAGAATCCGAGCACGCGTCCGCACGCTTGGCGTAACCGACCCGGCTACAGACGAAGGAGCGATTGGTGGCTTGGCACCACGCGTTGACTTCTTTGGTGTCACTTCCTTGGGTCTCTTCTCGTCTGTGCCAGCGTCGGGAGACAGGAAAGTTCGCCCTCGCTTTCGGTTCGCGATCGGTGTGGTCGGTGCACTCGACGGAGAGCTGGCTTTCACTTGCCTGGCCTTCTTCGGTGTCGCCTCATCTGCACTTGCGGTGTCATTTTTGCGTTTCTGCGGTGACAGGTTAGAACTCGTGGCATCTTCGACGAGTCTCGGAGGCGGCTTTTCAACGAGGCGCGATGCCTGGAGAGTTTTCAACGCCAGAGCGCCGAGATCGGGGAAGCTGTCGAGCTGCTGCGATTCGCTATCTTGTGACTCAGGGATTGCAAACGAGAACTCGAGATTGCGCATCGCTGAGGAAGCCCGAACTGTTGGTTTCACAGGACTTGGACCTGCACCAGAGCATTCACAGACAGCTTCGCCACATTGGCAGCTCGAATCGACGAACTCATATGAGCGCTCCTGCGAATCCGTCAGTTGCGCGATCGCCGTTTCGGCCTTTTCTCGCTTCTTCAACGCTCCTGGAGGCTGCTTGGACGGCTGAGTCGGCGGCAGCTCGTCCTGACTCTCGTCTTGCGACGACCAGAAAGATTTGCTCGGCTTCGAGGGCAGTGACACCGCAGCCGCTGCTTCAGCTTCGGCCCGCTCTTTACTAACTCTCGCCGTTATTTCCATCAGGGTCTGGTCCTCGGTGTCCACGATGGTTCTTTCTCGACGTATCCTCGCCGCGACTTCAGCCAGTGTCTGGTCCTCCGTGTCCACGAACGCTCGTTCTTCTTGACGCAGAGTATCTCGTACCTTCTGTTTCCGCTTCAGGAATCGGTTTGCCGAGTCAGGACTTCGTGAGCTCGTATTTCCACTCACCACAGTGGCAGGAAGACTGGTGGGCTGATCCTCTGGCGTGGCTAGGATCATCGGTTCTCGCGCACCGTCGGCTTCGTTTTCCTCCTCCAATACCGCGTCTTGGTCAACCGTATCCGGAAATGCCTCCGTGCTCGGCATCGTGTAGTCATCCTCATCGTCGTCTCCGAGATCCTGTTCACCTTCGAGATCTTCGTCAAGGACCTGGGTGGAACCTATCGAGTCCCCATCATCCACGTCTAACGCCTCTTCACTGCCGCAAGCGCCATCTTCTGACCGGTCCTCCCGCACTGGTGTAGCATCCGGATCTACTGCGTCTTCATCTTCGACAATGAAGCCCCCACCGCGCACGACAGCATCATCGTCTACCAGCTCCTCATGTTGCAGCATCGGCTCCTCATCGTCTTCTTCCTCATCATTTGATGCAGTCGCCATCTCGTCTTCATCTTCATCTTCATCGATTTCCATCTTCGTGTTGACTGAGTCTCCATCGCCTCTCGCGGACGAATTCGCCCACGGCTGCTGTTCCAACACCGACAGGAACCCACCGCCGCTGTTCGTCGTCGCGCCTCGCAAACGGTGGCCGAGCTGAACCTTCTCCACGGGCATCTCTTCGTCTTCTTCTTCTTCTTCGTCAGCGCCCTCTTCTTCCTCTGCTTCCACGCTCATATCGTCCTCCTTGTGGCGACCGTTCCCTGTGGAGACCATCGCGTCGTCCTCGTCATGCTGGGTATCCTCTAGAAACGCTTCGTGGAACTGACTCGCCGTCTGGCTATTCGCACCAATTTGGCTCAATTGCGACACCGATCCACCCATACCAAGTGCGAGTCGTAATCCACCATTGCCGCTGTTCATCGTAGAGCTTCGCTGTGGAACCACGACGCTAAATGGCCGTCGTAGACCAGCGAACGCGTTGGGATCAGCGCTGCATTGCTGGGTCGATACGTCCTCGGAATCGCCACGTCTGTCGACGACAAGTAGGTCGTTCTCACGCGGAGACAACGCCGTGTAATCTGATAGCGGATCCATACGCGTAGAGCTCCGTAGCGACGCGTGAAGATACCGTGAAGAAAGCCGCGTCGCTTTCCCTCTGATCCCCGTTGTTGGCGTTCGTTTGATTCCTCCACTCGCGCCAAAATGGTGCAACGAGAGTGATGGTTGGTTACAGCCTCTCTACTACGATACGTAACCTACATCATCAGATAAAAGAGGTTTGAAGTTTAGCTGTATTTTTCACCAATTAAACACTCGTTTTTGGCGAAAATATCCACTTCGACAACGTGACGACAGTCAATGGCGTAATTTTATCATGTCCTAATGTAGGACAAATGGGTCGACCCATGTCTCCGTCGGCGCCCATTTTGTTGAGGAAGCCTGACACAACCAGAAAGAACGGACGGACGGGCCGACGGAAGCTCTCCAGCACACAGCGCAGCGTTCTATATCTAGACGGACGCGTCCAGGTACAGCTACGCATCTAACCACCCTTGCAGTGCCGCGCGTTTGTTCTCCTGTTGTCTGTGCGTCTCTCTACGCGATCCGCGCGCTCAGAAACCCACTAGCAGACGCAAACCGACCCCAGACAGAACGACCTCATCGAATATGTGGAACGCGATTGTGCGGCGCAGCAGCGGCGGCGACAGCAAGAACCCAGAGACGCACTTCATTGAGCTTAG
The DNA here is from genome assembly GCA_023336355.1 of Pythium dissotocum. NCBI lineage: Eukaryota > Oomycota > Peronosporomycetes > Pythiales > Pythiaceae > Pythium > Pythium dissotocum. Next base: position 22,985 of record JAADWY010000386.1, read on the forward strand.
TGACGAAGACTGCAAGTTCTTGGTCGCGGCCGGGCTCAAGATCCAGAAAGGCTCGAGTCCGCGCGATCTGTACTGCTTCCAGTATCTGCCGACGTACTACGACGGCACGCCGCTGCAGGTTTTGCGACTGCTGGAGGAAGTGAAGGCCGCTGGTCGGCAAGTGCGTCGCGCGGCTGCGCAGCAGGCCAAGCGCCAACGACTGAATGTGACAGGGGAGTATGCAGGCTCGAGCAAGTCCGTGTCATCGTCCACGTGGCAGCAGCGCAGCAAGGGCATGGACGTGGACGTGGAGCTCCTCGAGGAAGACGAACAGGAAAACGCTGCACAGGAAGGCCAATTACCGGAACTGATCAAGATTCGGTCGTTCTCCATGGCGTCGAAGGCGCAGCCGTCGCCGGTGAAGGGGTCCTCCATGTACCACCAGATCGAGACGCCAGTGAAGCCGTCGGCATCGCGCTCCTCGTCGCCTACGGAGACAGGCCGCACCCCGCAGACAGCGTCGCGCCGCAGCCAGCGCAGCAGCATGAAAATTGACGTTGTGTCCGTGCAGGAAGAGACAGGCTCGTCTCGTAAACGCAAGAGCGTCGAGTCGACATCGACGTCACCACTCGCAGCGTTGTTCTCACCTTCAGGCGGCATCAAGACGCCGTCGCCTGGGCTGAAGACGCGTCGATCGAGTGTGTTGAAGGAATTTGAATCGCCTGACCAGTCGTCCGAAGGCGCGACGCCACCCACGGCCCCAGCGCAGCCCAAGCGGATCTCGCTCACGACCGAGTACACGGAATCGGTGACGAAGCGGTTCACGACGAGTGAGTGGGAAGACGACCACGAAGAGTTGCTCAGTGAAGCGTCGGCCGGTGACGGACTGGTGGACGACAGCGTGGAGGACGACGAACGAGGGTGCTGCGACGTCAAGAGCGTTGTGGAGCCGATTCTGGACGTGCTCCAGCGTACGTCGTCGCGCTTCCAGAACGCGTGGGAAGAAGTACGTGGACTTTCGTCTTCGCTTGTGCTGGTGCCGGTGTGCGACGAGGCCGCCGAGCCAAGTGTTCATGTTGCTGACGTCCGTGACGATGCTGTCGATCTCTTAGTATTCCAAGGTGACTCCGGCAACGACGACGAAGACCAAGACCACCAAGGTGTCTTCCAAAGCAAGCAAGTGATCGATCCATGGGCCAAGCCGATCGAGTCAGGAGGTCTCAGCGTCCGAACACGGCGCCAACGACGAGAGATTCGACGGCTCAGTGCGGCGTCGACTTGGAGACTGTGGTGACCACCGTCGTGTGGCCAGCGTATCTATTATTTGACAAACCCCCCAACATATTTTGCTTATTGCGACGGGCGAAGGCGACGACGTCCCGTCCAGAGATGTACGAAGATGATGAAGACAACACCACTGCCCACCAAAATCCGGCGATACGAACCGCTCCTTATAAACTAAAGATAGCGTGGATTTTGGCAGGTACATCATGCTTTCTGTTCCTTTCCATGAGGCTGTAATTCATCTCGGGACGGTGGAAATGGATGCAGCGCGTGTGAATGGCCCGGCGTCGACGCTGAAACCCACAGACGCGCTGTTTGAGACCGCGCAGCACCTCGACAATGAAAAGAAGCAGATCAACGCCATCAAGGCCGCGCTTCTGTCCGTTCCGACGGACGGTACCACCGCGTACTTCCCAGAATGCACGTGTCTGCAGTTGTACAAGCGCGGCAAATACAAGGAGATCGCATGTGAAGCCCACAAGTTCACGCTGCGCAACTCCAAGCCACATCCGTTCATGAAGCTCGGCGGATCACATGGAGGTGGAAGGCCTGTCCGCACGCTGAGCGGGTCCCAGTCCGAGCCAGCGGTCATGCCATTGAACCTGAATCTGCCGATCTCGCCCATCACGACGGACAGCTCCACGAGAACAGAGCGCAAGAAGACGAAGAGCAAGCCAAGCAGCCGAGCGACGACGCCGGGAGACGAAGCGTCGAGCCGCCCGGGTAACAAGCGGACAACCACACAAAAAACACCGAGCAACAACAAGGCCGACGAGTCCAAGACGACTCACACGTCCTCACCCTCAGGGAAAGGTCTCCCGTCACTTGCCAAGTCTCCTGCGAAGCCTGTGCAGCGTCAGATCCTGGAAATCGTGGAGCAGCAGCCATCACATGAACTCATTGGCCACCCCCTGCAGGCGATCGTACTGGGTGGCGAGCCGATCTTCGTGGAGATGGAAGATGCGGTGAAGATGCTGGAAAAATATGACAAACTGGTCGAGCTCCACGCGGAGACGCCTCGCAACATGGCAGTGCTCTACACGCGTCGATCGACGCTGTTGGCAGCTCTTGGCAAGCACGAAGCCGCTCTTCTGGACGCAGAGCAAGCTGTGCGACTAGCTCCGACTGCCACAGTGGTGAGATTTCTGTTGTTTTGGCTGTGTGAGACCGTCACGCGACTGACAATTTCGTTTTCTTCCCCTGGTATAGGGATACTTTCGTCTTGGATATGCGCTGTACGGACTGAGGCGATACGCCGACGCCAGCAGTGCGTTCCAACAAGCGCTCGCCTACGACGTCCACTCTCGCCAACTACGCCACGCACTGGACGTTGCGCTCTCCCAGTTGCGGCACCATCACAACCATCACCACGAAGTCGGAAGCGTGCCAAACCATCGTGTATTCATGAAAGGAGCACATGATATGCAAGCCTAATAACCAGACAGTTATTTAGTACGATTTTCTACCATTGAGCCTCATCGGTCCTAGGCGCGCGTCTCACCATTCGGGGTGGGTTCGAAGGCTTCTCTGGTTGCGCTTTCCCTTCGTGGCCAACCAGGAACGACTTGCGAGCCCACCGCGGCGCCTTCAGCTCGTGGACTCGCTGGCTAAACTCGTCGTCGTTGAGCCGGTCGTCGATCTTCGTCACGAACTCGTAGCTGCTGAACACCGGACCGGCGTACATGACTTTGTCCACTACAAAGAACCCCAAGTTGACGTCGCCTACGCCCAGATGCAGGATACCTCCCGGATCGCCGTGCTCATCTGAAGGACTATCGGTGTGGACATCGGCGACGAGATGGTCTTTCACACCCGAGTCCTCTCGCTTCGTGTAGAACAGGCTCGGGTACCAGCCCAAGTACCGAGAGGCGCCACTGCCGAAGCGCTCTTCAATGACGCTCTTGAGGAAAGTGTCCTGGTCAGGAGAGAGCTCTTGCTTGAGTGACTGCGCGACGGCGATGTCCTGGAGCTTTCCACACACGCTGGCAAACGTGGTGAAGAATTTGGCGCCGTGTTCAGCGACTTGGTTGGACTCGTGGCTGTTGGGCATGATCTCGCTAATGCTGCTCAGCATCCTCTCAGCGAGCTGCTGCATCTTGGTCCAGAATGCCGGGTACGGATCCACAAAACCCGCTGCGTACTCGCACTTGGTTTGTCTTGTATAGCTCTGTTTGGCGTATAGGATTGTGTCGTGGCGTAGCTGTGTGAACGACGCGATCTGCGTGTTCATCTGGCGTTTCTTCCATGTCTCGGATTGGAACACACTTGCATCGTTGGAGCTCTTCGCCGACAGCTCTCGCAGTGCGAGCTGCCACAGCAACGCAACGCTGCAGGTCGCCGGATCCGCCTTGGAGAGCGGCTCATCAATGACCTGGCGAACAGCTAGTAAGTTAGACGCGTACGGCGCACCGTCTCGGAATCTCACATAGTCCTCTGACGTGTGTGCACTGGCTTTCATGCGCCTGGCGATCACGCCGCTCGCAACGTCGTTACCAAAGAGTGCGAACGCGGCGTCGACGGCACTTGGGATACGACGCACGACCTTGACGTTTTCGTGCAAGACTTGGTCGTACACGATCTTGGAGAACACAAACGCACTCCACACAAACTGCTGACCAAAGAAGGCGAACGAAGTCGGCAAGCGCGAGCGGACGGATGGTGAGGCGGCGGCGGCATCCGATTCCATCAGTGGATGACCAGCGATGGCCTGGACACCGAGGCTGCGGTTGGCGATCTCATCCTGTAGCCCTCGCAACGCGGTTTCGCTGTCTGGATTACAGTACGTGGCAATGATATTGCGGTCTCCAAGGAGCTCGTGGAGTTGCTGCGTAGTCATGCTGTCGGCACCGACGCCGTCACCCGTGAGAGTCGAGACAATCGAGTGCATGGCATTCACGGAAGTCAAGACTTGAGCGTCTCGCAGCACGTGGATGAGGACGCACGCGCGCTGAAGCTGGCGCAGGTCGCTAACTGGATCTTCCGTGCCGTCGACGCGGAAGTCGATCGTGCCGAGCCACGTCATGGCCTGGAAGAAGCAGCTCAACCGTTCGCTTTTGGTGTAGTGGCCTCGGGGTTTGAAGAGCGAGAAGTCGACGTCACGCGTACCACAGGAGAAGAGCTCGACGGTGCCGAATCGCTGCCGCTTGATCGCCGTGACCAGCTTGGCTACTGCGTCCGCATTGCCTTCCGGAGTTTGAACAAGCTCCCCGCTCACCAGACTCTGGGCGACTGCAAGATACGTGTCCACGTCATTCAGCGCTGAGGCAAACGTGTCGTTTCCAACTGCGGGTTGGTCATGACAGACACGACGCGCCTTGTTGAGGATGTCCATCAGCAACGGGATGAGCTGCTGCTCCTCGAGGTCGACGAGAAACGCGTCGAAGCTGCGGTGCCACGCGTGGAGCACCGAGTCGCTGGTCACGTACACGGGCATGTCGTCCGAGTACAGTCTGTAGTACTGCTCTGCAAAGCTGTCGGCGGCGAGTCGCTCCGACACGACAAAACCATTCTGCTTGAGCCGCTTGGTCTCTTGGTCGTTAAGACGAAAATCAAACGCGCGCTTCTTCTTGAGCTCATGGTGGGTTTTGGAGCGCAGGATCTCGTTGAGATAGGCGCTGCCGTGCTTCTTGATGGTCTTCAAATGCAGCTTTTCGATGTTCTTATTGGCCTCGTCGGGAGCAATGTCGAAGTCTTTGAAATACTTGACTTTTTTCCGCGATGGGACTGCCATCGACGAGCTCTCTTCGTCAGTCGGAGGCTCACACGCGGGGAATGCGCGCAGGAGGTCTTTGTGCGTGAGGCTCGTGCCCTGGGCGATGAGCGCCGCATCAAACGCCGTGGCGATTGTGCTTCTCATTCTTGGTTGATTGATACTTGTGGCGCGAGAGAGTGAGTTGGTAAATGATCCGTTCGTGGAGTCTGTCATCGCCTTTCTTGGATGGCTTGACACGGTACTCGAGCTGTGAATGATGGTCTTGTCACCTGACTGATTAACATTTGGGGCCGTAAATCAAGTGAGTGTACTGGGTTGAGTGATCTTCTCGGCTCGGTTCGATTGATGCTGTAGCCATGTATCAAACAGAACATCAATCATTGAGCAAAACAATCGATTGAGTGCTGCAGTAGATCGATCAGATCTCTTCGACACGACCCTTGTAGCCGGCAAAGAGATCCTTCTTGTCTTCTGCCTTGGACTTCGAGGCTAGATACGCATCACACAAGAACCGGTAAGGCATCAGTCCCCAAATTCGTTCGATCAATGACGCAGATCACGAGTCGTGTACCTTGGGATCGACCATCTTCTGATGGATGATACGAGTAGTGCGGAGGGTTCTGTGGTGGTGCCGGGTGACCAGACGGACGGCGAGGAAATGACGACGGCGGTTGCACGGGCATGCGCTCGAACTCCTTCTCCAGATCGTCGAAGAAGCCGCCAGAACCCGATCCCGCGCCGCCACCGAAGAGTTCTCCGCCGAAGAAACCTACCAGAAAGTACACAATGATGAATCACGCTGGACAACAGCTTACGTTGGTGTACGGGCAGCATCGCCTACCTTCGAATGGACGCAGCATTTCCTGGCGAAGAAAGTCAAACGGACTCATTTGAGCTTCAAAGTCGTCCTCCCTACATCAACATCACAAATCGTAAGACCAATATCCCAGCCCTTTGGTTATCGATGATAGCAGATTTACGCACCGCTGTCGGAATGGATCGAACGAGCCTAACGGATTCGCACCGCCCTCCCTATTGACGCCATTAAGACAATCAATCGACGTGAGTTCCTTCCACATTTACATTCAGCAAGCGAGTGAGACGCACCCTCTGCGCGAGTCCATGCGCTCGCGGTTGAAGAAGTCGCCTTCAAACACATCTTGTCCGCTGTGCTCGTCCTCTGTGACTTCTTTGCGGTTCGAGATCAGTTCCTTCATCATCATAGACACCAACATCAATGAATCAATCGTGTGAGCATCAAACATCGCATAGTTCACCACAACCAACACAAACCTTGTTCTTGCCAGGACATTGGCGGAAGATCTTCTTGATGATTTCGCACTTGCTTTCGCCGTTGATCGAGCGGCAAGACTGCGACAGCGCCGTCGAGTAGAAGCAGCCTGTCAAAGCCATAAACGCAGCTTTTGTCAGCCAATTCTGAGCCTCTGGTGGTGAAAATGACCACCACGAGTACAGCAGACACAGGCGCATTACCTGGATTCTCTTCCCGGTCCTTCTCAATCAGCGCGCGCTCGTCGTCGCCAAGCGATGCCATGGTGTCGCGTCGTGGATATTGGCCGTTGGATTTCTTTGTCCTGCGTTTCTCAAAGTGCGATAGACCATCACTTCGATGAAACCACCATCACTCCAAGCCTTACAAGAACGTTCGAGATGAGAAGTACTGTTGCACCTCTGATTTGTATTCATCACCTCTGTAGTAGCATATCCGTGTTCGTAGTTCAAAGAACTATTCGTAGTTCAAAGAACTATGAAGGGAGGAACTATGAGTTCGTAGTTCCGTAGGGACTATTCGTTTTTCAAAGAAAAATGATAGGGGGCGGAAAAATTGCTCGCCCACCTGAGGGTGGGGAAGACGGTTTTCAAAAGAAATCAGGCAACGAAAGCAAGTCTTCTTGTGGTGTAACCCGCGTTCATTAGAATGGGTGTGTATTCTTTGGTTACTTCCTCATAATCCCACGTGGGAAGATACTCACTCTGTTGCATTTGCTCCTCGAGGGCAGCGTCTCCACGGGCATAGTGCTCATGCTCGTTGTAGGTGGATTCGCAGATCTGCTTCAGACCAGCCCTGGTGACCCACTTGTCGATCACGATCAAGCCATTGCGAGCGACTAGCTGGACGCGGAATGTCCTGGAGCCACGGGGCGATTGTCTGCCCTCGATCACTAGCCACTGGAACTCACGCACATCGATGCCGCAGGCACGGACACGCTGGGATAGCTTTTCTTGGGTGTATTGGCGCATGATGAAGTGACGAGCGTCTTGGTGGTAAATGCGGAAGTGTGGGTGTTGTCCGCGACAAATGAAGTGTGTCAGAAGCAACGAGAAGTCTAGGGAAAGTCAGTTAAAATGCAATGTGGAGGAAGCAACTTCTGCCGACGTGGGATATTTCTGGTTCAAGACATATAAATCCAGACAGTGGCCGCGGGATTGTGTGGAGCAGCTGGCTTTGTCCAGAACA
>JAADWY010000387.1:0-30355 GCA_023336355.1 Pythium dissotocum
AAGCTTGCTGCTCGTGCCTTCTGTCGTGGTAGATACGACTCTTATGCCCTCTCCTCTCGGTCCATCTCTAGCGGAACTGGGCGTATCTCCACCAAGCCGAACGCAACGCGAGATGAGCACCCGATGGCCAAGGAGTGACGAAGTGAAGTGGGTTGGCGCACCCGGCGAGTGGTTGGTCCGTTGCGAGCGAGCGAGTGAGAGTAGTTGGTCAGGTTGAGTGCCCGCACTCAGTTGATATCGTACGTTTCTGGAGTGTTCTCTGAAAACGTACGATATTTGAACGGCTCCTGTTGGCTGACACAACCATCATTCCTGGGTGAGCACCCAGCCCGTGTGACACAACGGGCACGTGTCCACCAAGTTCTTCCTCATTCGCTTTGGCTCACAGCCACTCAGTCACGTAGGTTTTGCGCTTCTCGCTTCTTCGAGCTTTTCTTCAACCGGACCACAAGTCCCCCCCACCCCACGTTTGCGAGCCGCTGTCCGACCCATCATGCCTTGTGGTGTTCGGCCTGTGGCTATTCGAGTTTCTCCTTGATGTCTGGTTCGTGAATCGTGTACTGTGTATACCTGTGTGTGCAGAAGTGTGTGTGCGGGTGTATGTGTGCGACTACGTGGAATTGATCATGATGTGCGCGGGGCAGTGTGAGGAACGTTGCAACGGCGTGCACACCGCACCGCGAGTAAAACCATTAGTGTGATAGACTATTCTGGAAGCGCGTGTGTGCGAATACGTTAGAAACAACGTGCATACCGCTCTGCGAGTCAACTTTACGTGTCGATTGGATAAGCATGAAAATATACCCTCCTTCAACCGAACGCGACGTGCGACTATCTCTTGGTGTTTTGGCTCCTCCACTTACTCGACGCGGCGCTTCTACTTCTTGCCGGCCTCAACAGCTTCCGCCTCGATGTAGACGCGCTCGAAAAGCACACGGCGCTGCTTTTTGAAGGCTGCAATCATCCGCATCGACAAGTTGGAGCGCGGCTCCAACGTTGGCGCCCAGTCGGTCAAGTAGAACTCGTTGCCGTCAATGATGCGGAAGCCAAGAATCTTGCGCACGTCGTGGAGCTTCTTCTCGTTCAAGTCAGCTGTACACTCCCACTCGACTTCAGCAGCAGGCGGCGGCGCGAACCTCGCCACGACATCCCTGCGATAGATGTTCTTCCGGCTCCGGTGACGTCACCTTCATCTTCCGATCACCGATCCCGATCGCGATCAGCTCGATGGCAATCGGTAAGGACTCCACCACACCCTCCATGTCGTCAATGGTATCTTGAAGGGAGCGCATAGCACGGATGAAGTCGGAACTCACCCAACTTGTTGAACTCCGTGATTGTTAGGTTGAAGAACCCTTCTGCGTCGTCGAAGGCCGCTCGCAGTCTCCATCGTGTGGTATTGCTCGGTTGTCGTGTTGCTCGGTTTCTTAAAGAGTGAATGGAGTTCCTTTGTTTCCGTCGCGCTGAGTCCTCTCCCCCCTTGCAGGTGGCGAGGTGTCTGGCTGTGATTGGCGATCATGAGAACTATTATGTCCCGAGAGGTGAGTTTTCTGCCATAGATGTATTCTAGCTTGGCGACTATGCTGCTGCCGGAAAACATGCTTGGAGACCGGATTCGATCATGAAGAGTGCGACTTCAGAAACGACCGGGGCAAGGACGCAGCGTTTCGCCATTGGCGTTGGGTTAGTGAGGAGCCCACCAGCGACACGGAGCTTGTTGTCGATGAGACCGTTGCGCTTGCCACCCTTGTGGAGAGCGCGGAAGGCTTTGAGTGCGATGCCCCTCGAGCGTGCCGTGATGCCATTCTGCGCAAAGCAAGGGTCAATCTGCTCTGCGGCAACGTCGCCTACACTCAACACGCTGTCGCGAAATCCCTCGGCGGTGTCATCGAGGGTGTACGTGCCAGCAAAGAGGCGCATGAAGCTCACGACCTTGCGTACCTCGTGATCCTTCTTCGTGTCGTTCGGCCGCTCCCACGTGGAGTATTCATCACCAGTGTACCATTCGTACCATGCGTCGATGACTCGCATACGCGGTGACTACTTCCGCTTCTTCTTCTCCGGCGTCTCAATGACCACGTCTTGACCGGTATCCGTCGTTGCGTCCAAGGATGGGTCTTTACGGTGTCGCTTGTTGCCCGCGCTGGAATCCGTCGACGTGTTGTCTACAGTTGGTTCTCCGCGCGGTTGCTTGTCGGTTGCGCTGTTCAACTCGGCCACAACTTCCTTTAGACGCAATTCGAGGGCTCTGGTGACACCCACCATCTCGTCCTGAACGGCCGCCTGGGCCTTCAGCAGAGCGACGTCTTGAGGCTTCATGTTCTTCTCGACCTCCTTGCTGGTTCCAACCTCCACAAGTGCATTGTCCAAGCCAGCCGTTTTTCGTACTCCACACCGGCAGTGCGAAGCACACTTTCGACGCGCCGCGCAAGGGGAGATTTGGGTTGCAGTGCCTTCAATTCCGAGAACGCCTTCAGGAGGTAAGCACATAGCACGTCGACGACGGTCGAACCAACATTGAGCTGACCCACCTGCAGCCCAGAACATGACGCAAAAAACTGCCTTCACCATGTTGAGATTCTCCCGTGTGAGCGAGTCGACCACTCCCAAGCTCACGGTTGGGACTTCGGCCTTCGAGTCCCAGCCACTCAGCACCTTTGACACCTTCTGATCTGTCTTCCTGGGTCGAGTTGAAGATGTACCGGAAGGCTTTGTACCGTCGCCGACATGCTCCAGCCGCCATGGTCGGCAATCCGCTGCAGCGTCAGGTCTGTGCATGCATTGGCGGCTTGAGCACCGCCACGGCGGAATGAGTGAGAGGTGAGCGTCGTCGTGACTCCAGCCGGTGCGGAGATCCGAGTCAGGAGTTGGTTCACGTAGCTGCGGATTCCTGGAGCCACTGCCTTCCGGCCTTGAGGTTGCGCGACCTCGTCAGAGATCGCGAGAAGATTCAAGTCGACAGCCACGCCGGCAAGCACGTCGGCGAGTGGGACGAGCGGACCAAGCTTGGTGATGTCTGCGCTGCTCGGAGCAGGAAGGTGAGGGAGGAGATAGGCGCTTGGTGTCGACTGCATCACCAACGCCACCGCGATAGCGGTCGCGGGGCATGCGATCGCGCACGCGTCCCGGGAGAGTGAGAGACCGTTTTCCTGCGAGGTTTTCACGCGGACCAAGCGAATAAAGAGCACGTCCCCGTCACACATCGACAGGTTGAGATTGCGCAGCAGCGTCAAGTCTGAAGCGCGGCCGAACAAATATCACAGCATATGAGAGCAGGTCGACGTCTTGGTAGTCCGTAGGGCAGGAAGGATGAGAGTAGACGTACTGCATCAGCAAATACATATCCTCCTTCGTACAACCACCGGCTTGCTTGACCATCGTGCTCTCCGGTCGGGTCTTGCAGTAGCGGTCCAGCAGCCCGCTCTTCTTCAACAGAGTCGCCTCCACGTGAGTACTGCTCTGTGGAAACAGGCCGAGCAGCCACAGCTTGGCTTGACGGAAGTACTGCATGACCGTGTTGTGGACCAGCTTCTGTCTGTTCTTGGACTCGAGAAAGGCGAGGTAGACGCCGAAGCGGTCCAACAGGCTCACGAGGATTGTCTCAGAGGAGTCTGCGCGCACGCACGACGCCACGTACTCCATGTCGACATGCGCTTCCTCCAGGAAGCGCTCAAAGACGTCCTCGGCGATGGACTTGGCCATGAGGGTGTTATTGGACTGGAGTTGAGAGAGATTCATGCCTTGAGTAAGCGAGTTCTCAGTGTCAATATGCAAATGAAGACGTGCTTGTCTCTCGATTCGTTTGCGGATAGCCATATTTTTGATCCCGCTCCGACAAAATATATCGGAGCCAGTCGGAGCTGTGCGTACCCTCCTACGAATCATTGTTATTGGCTAAAAGGCGTTGCATAAGTGATTTTATTGCTGGGCATCGAAATCGACGCATTTGATTGGCAGATAAGGGCAACGCAGTTTTCTTGTGCTGCCGGAGCTTTGCCGATATTCAACCATAACCACAGGGATAGAGTCCTCAGTAGAGAAGGTCTGCTACTGACCATATATTATCTTGTTCGGCTATTCGCATCTCAACCCCTCTATGGTCATATGTTCCACTCATAGATATAACAACTGTAATACCATCGGATAAATGTTTCTCACCGACCTCGATGTGCCAAAGGTATCATCGAGGCAGGTGGTGGGTATATCTTGATCGCACGTTTGGGAAGCCATCCGTCCGAAGTGGCGAAATACTCACTCTCAATCCTTCTAAAGGAGAAGCGGACCTTAAACAGTCCTTAGACTGTCCCCGTGCGAGCGCGCTGCGTCGATCGGTTCCTCGGTCATCTCCTCTTCCGCGATGGATGATTTGATATGTCGTTGATATCTCATTGATCGCATGGACGATCTGGATTATCCAGATTGCGTCTGCATTCAATGAGATTATTGTCCTTGTTCAAATGACCAGACACCGTGGCAACGAACGGTCCAACTCTTCTTTACTGACCCCGCATTCATTGAGCCATGAAAGGGAGTGAAAGACGCACCACACAACACACCGTCAATCAATAGAGAAGAGCTACTACTTCAACAAAGTAGAGCTACTACTGTATTGATTGATGGTGTGTTGCGTAGTACGCCTTTCACACTACTGTTTGTAGATGCAAGAAGACCAACTCATCATACGTATTCGATACTGTGTCTCTTCAGCTTGCTGTTGCAACCAATCCACATCACTTCACGAGCCTCTTCAGTGGCGTCCGGGCAGATCGCACGAGTCCGCTTCGTGTACGGACGTCTGTTAATTCCGCCTTAGCGAAACTGTCACCTTCGATGAAGTGCGGAGTGATCATGGCATCCTAGCGCTCGAAGGAGACGCAGACAACGTTGGCGTATCAAAGGAGTATGGTGGCACGCTGCCCAACGCGTACGCGCACACGTTAGTGTCACCATGTCCACAAATCAACGAAGCCCCATCACTTCCTCCTCCTCTGTTTTCTTGCCTTGTCTACTCGTTTGTGTTACTAGCTCGTAGAGGGCGTCTTGCCTCACGACGAGCACGGCTCGCGTCGCAAGCATTGTCGTCCATAGTCCTCAAGTCAGCTTCGCGGACGTTGCCGATAGGCTCCTACGTTGGGCGCCAGAGGACCCACTCCTGTGGCTACCCATCGTTGATACGCTGGCGCAACAGCACGTGATACTTATGCAGTGTACTCATGCATGGTAGCCGCAACAGGGTAAAGCTGTCCTGTACTAACCTGGCGGGGCACAAGTTGATACCACTCGAGTATACTGCGCGTGATGTGGCGGACTGGAACCTGTTCCAGCGCATCACGCGCAAGCTGAAGCAGTTCTTGGTCTTGGTCGTCGCCCAGCCCAACCATGTAGCGGAGAAGGTGGCGGTGGAGGATGCGCACACCTTCACTGTCAATGAAGTCACCTCCTGGCCGTGCGTTCAAGTGATTTCGACATAAATCACAGGACGGACAACGGGCGCCGTCGCCTGGTTTGACTCGTGCTCTTGTGGGCTGTGGACAAGGTGAAGACATTAGGAGAGGAGAATAATGAGAGTGGAGCAAATGAGACGTCTATTGGACTGCAGGAACAGTATGGATGTTATCTCACCAGTCATCCTAGTGCATGCAAGCATTTACGAAAGGTCTTCGAAGCGCTAAGATATGTCGAACGACATTTCTTACGTCAGACCTTTCCCGTGCCACAGACAAAGTCGAAACCGAGAAGATGTGGCGCAACTCTGTTCTTCGCCCAGTACGTTCTCAGATCCACAAGCTGTAAACGGTGCGGTATATCTGCGCTGGATTCCAGACCCCAGCGGTTTGCAATAAAGTTGACGTAGTTCAGGTATCTCGAGAGGCACCATATACTGGTTCTCAACGTCATCAGCGGCCACGTTCAGTTGCTGAGACTTGCCCTACAGCTGCCGCCACGTTGCGTTTCACAGCCTCGTCGAGGACCCCACTACCCTCTAGTCCACTACCGCCTCTCGAAGCTAGTGGTTCTGGCCTACTTCATAGTAAGACACGCCGCCGCTATTAGTCTACACTGAGTTGTACTTCAGTGCTCGAAACTCTCCTAGACGCTTGAGCTGGTCGGACTCCAGGCCGTCAATGATCGGACTACTCAGTGTGATCACGTCCTCTAGATTCTTCCAGAACATCGTCGTTGACTGTGCGTTGGATTGAAGTGAGTCGTTCTGATCGTAGCATATCGTGATACTCGGACTTGAGAAACAACTTCTGCAGGAGCCGTCGGCTCCGCAGGACGTTCACTAGGCAAGCGTGAGCTGTGTACCACCGTGTCACGACGGGAACTATGAGCTGTCGCATTAGCTCACCAGTCTGCCGCACGACGTCGAAAATGATCGAGGACTGCATGATCATCCTCGACCAACTTTGTGATTGCAATGGCCTTGTCCAGAATCTTGCTGATCGCTTCATCCTTACAATCATCTCGCATCAAAAGATTAGGCGCGCCCACCACCAGTGATGCTTGGGCGTTTGTCATTCACCAACATAGCGTATCGATGTAGTCATGTTCGGGGGAGTGTCACAGAGAATGGCAGTCACCACTGCCACGGACCCCCGCTGGATCTAATCGACGACACCATCCATTTCGGCAGCCAAATACATCGCAGTATGCTGCTTGGAGTGTGTGTACACCACAACGACCAGAACAGCGACGGCATGCGTGGCACGACAACCATGAAGTTGATGATGCTGGTTGAGTTGGTGTCGGTCCAACGGTCGCCTGACATGGATTGGCCAGTCTCTATTGATGTGAGCACGTTGATTGGCCGCTCTAAGTCATTCTCTATCGACTGGCAGCAATCCCTTTTGTTTCAGAGATCAGAGATCGAGATCGAGACACCGTTGAGTTGAGTAGCTCTCTTAAAAATGATCAGCTGCTCAAGTTAATGCTCTTAGCCCTGCACATCGTGACTCCAACATGCGAGAAGGGCAAGAAAGAGGACAATATCGGACAATATCCTTGTAAATCATGGCCAAAAATACCAAAATCTGACAACTTTTTAGATTGCCGTACCAAAACATGGTGAAGTATTTTTACCCAATGACTTCACATTTTGGATGACAAACAGTCTCGCGCTTTTGCCTCCATTTTGCAGCAAGCAACCGAACTAGGAAAATGGATGCCCCAATCGACGAGAACACTAAGCGCACGGTGCAGAAGATCCCGCTGCTGGCCACGCGCGCTGGCCCCCGCGACGGCGAAGACTGGACGAAGCGCCTCAAAGAGGAGTACTTGGCGCTCATCCAGGTGCGCTACAAGCCGCACTAGACGCGATTAGACAACTGGACTCTTGATACTAAACCGACGTGCTTGTCGATCAAATCAGTATGTGAAGATGAACAAGGAGGCTGACAACGACTGGTTCACGATCTCGTCCAACAAGGCCGGCACGCGGTGCGTTCTATGAATTGTAGTACCGGTACTGTGAATGGCGTTTGGAGACTGATGGGGATTGCGTGGCTTTCAGCTGGACGGGCAAGTGCTGGTCGTTCCACAACGGCCTGCGCTACGAGTTCGACCTCGAGTTTGAGGTAACAGAAGCTTCGTGCATCATAGCTCTCTTACGGTACTGTAGCTGACTGGGTGACGTGTGGGAATGGATGGCGTTGACTAGATCCCGGCGACGTACCCGGTGTCGAACCCGGAGCTGTGTATCCCAGAGCTCGAAGGCAAGACGTCCAAGATGTACCGGTGCGTGGCATCTTGACCCAATACTGATGCCTGCAGTCCCCTGCGTAACTCATAGGTGTTTGTGACTGTGTAGTGGCGGCAAGATCTGCCTGACGATCCACTTCGCGCCGCTGTGGCAGAAGAACGTGCCGCGCTTCGGCATCGCCCACGCGTTGGCTCTCGGCGTACGTTGGACTTGTGTCCTAGCTGGTTGCTTGGTTGGTTGACTGTGGCTTACGTATCCTGTGATCGCTTCATGATTAGCTTGCGCCATGGCTCGCTGCTGAAGTGCCTGATCTCGTGGAGCGCGGTTTGATTACGCCAGTCTAGATCAGCCGACGCTGAGCTGCGGTGACGAGAGGATCAAGTAGACAGGTTGCTTTGTGTGGGTAGATGCACAGAAACGATCTTCCGATGGATTGTTTCATTGAGGAATTCTACTACATTGAGGGGGTGCTACTGTACGGCTGCTAATAGTTGTAGGTGTTTGTGTTGTTTTTCGGGGGAATCTGCGGGTTCACGTCTCTTGGTGGGTAGTTCTGGTGGTAATTACGGAGGAGCTCACGCGCGCGTGAGCTCCTCACTCTCGGGAGCCTCTTGTTGAGGTGCTCGTCCACTGCGAGACAAGGCTCGACTCATCTCGTCGCGCCTAACGAAGGATCTATTGGGGCGGGAGCATCGATGCTGCACTGCGTTCATGGCAACAGCGAGAGAAGGCGGTGGGGCGACATGAGCGGCGGCGACAAGATTGGCGGCTGCATCGACGTCGACACGGACGGAAGCGACGGAAGACCGAGACCGAGACCGCTTCCACTGTGGCCCATCTTGGTGTGTGCGCAGCAGTAGCCGGACCGCTGGGCCCACTTGGGGCACCCGTAGAAGTCACAGCGCTTGCCGCCGCCGTGGGACCGACAGAGGCGGTTCTGGTGGGCGTTCTTGTTGCAGCCCTGCACGTTGCACTGGCGGCCACCGCCGTGGGACTTGCACAGTCCGCGTGTCTGAGCGAACTTCTCGCAGCCGTCACGCTTACACCGGGATCCACCGCCGTGCTCGGGACACTTGCCGCGGCTGAGCGCAGACTTGTTGCAGCCACCGACACTGCACACCTTGCCGCTGTGGCGATTGCAGAAGCCGGCCGAGCGACGCAAGTTCGGACAGTCCGGGTACGAGCAGCGGAGCTGCTTGCGCTCGGCGCTGTTGGCAACTCCCAAGCCACTAGCACAGCTCGATGATGACGACGACGTCGACAGAGTCGTCGTGGATGAGCCAGAGGAGCTGGATGAGGCGTTCTGGGCCTTCTTCTTCTTGAGCGGAGGCATCGAAAGCATCGGAAGTGGTGGGGGCGGCAGGCACGAGATGATCGGCTTGACCGGCTTCGCATCTTGCGACTCGGACTCCATCATGCCCGACATGCCATCGTGAAAGAACGGCGGTGGTAGGCGCGCAAACTCCTGAATGAAGACTCGTGGTGGCGAAATGATCGAGTTCATGATCGAAGCCGGCAGCGATGATGACGACGTGTTGAGGAACAGGCTGTTGCTGTTGCTGTTGGCGCTGTTGAGGGAGGAGCGCAACGAAAGTGGCGGCTGCAGTCGGTTAAGCGGCGTGTGAAGCGAGTCGAAGCAGATCTGCGGCAGCGACAACTCGACATGGTGCTGGCGCTTGTTGAGTCCGAGGTGGCGAGTGCTCGACGGAAGCGGGTGACGCGGCGACGCGAAGTCACCGTCAAGCAGAAGCTCGCGCAGGATGTCATTCTCTTCACTGGAGCACTGCGGCATGCGCTGGCGCTCGGTCTCGACGTATCCTCCCGAGAAGAACATGTTGCAGTTGGGTGGCTGAATCGAATCGCTGGAACAATAGAGTCGCTCGCGGATGAAGGCAGTCGATGGCTGGTGGACGGTATCTCTCTCGTGCGGATGGCGATGGAGGTGGTGAACTGCGACGGCGAGGTCAAAGATGACTCGAGGAGGCACGGCGTGAATCTCGTGGGCTTTGTTGCACACGCCGGGGCAAGGCAAATCGCACTTTGAAACCTCAATCAGCGTCCGTTCTCTCAGCAGCCACAACCGAGCCGCTTCGCGTCGCAGGTAGCCTAGGCGCCGCCTCGTGATCTCTTCTGGGTCTCCCTGCCGAGCTCGGAAATCGTGAAACCCTGAGACCAACCGGAGGGGAGTGGTTTGACTGAAACGACTGCCACGGCTAGAGCTCGCCTCATTTTCTTCGCAACGTTTCTTTCCGTGGCCAGTGCAACGCTCGGCAGCCGCGAGCGTTCCACCTCCCCCCATACACAGAGCTCGCTGTAGTCTCGCCTACTCGACACCCGCACCCTTTCGTGCCCTCATGGGGGCTGGGGCTCTATAAATGGCTTCAACCGCTCCGGTTTCACAAACCCAGGGGCAACTTTTCGCCACGCCATGTTGTTGGATCTTTCCGCGCTTCTGACGCCCGTTTCCTGCCGGTGAAACCGACTTCAATGCCTCACAGTTCACGAATGGAGCGCTGCTCTTCGGGTGGAGCTCTCAACTTCAATCCAGTCCTGCGTAGGAGTGGCCATGATGAGGGGAAGGGGAGAGCTGACGACGACGCTTACATGACCAGTGGAGAGGTGACCGGTGAACTGTGCGGAACGTCCACAGAACACACGGAAGCTGACGTACCTGATTTCTTACCGAGTTTTGGGCTACAGAGCCGATACTGGAGCGCTGGTGGATCTCTGGGCCTCAGTTGGAGCCACGGCAGCTCGTCGTACTGTAGCAAAAACAGCCACCTGCGATCAACCTCGTTGTGCCTGTCAAAACCTGTCAGCGACACGGAAAACGGCCAGAACGAGCTGCCCAGAAAGCGAAAAGGGCTCATTCTGGGCGACTTGCGCGGATCTTGAAGTGGACTCCTGCACGCCGCGCGCAACGTCGTTGACTACCATCCCATTCCCATGTTACGTGATTACCGTGGCGATCGGATCAATGCGCATGCGATCTTGTGTGTCTCAGTACCTCGCTCGCTGACTGATGCTCGCCAGTTCAGCGCACGGAGGACACGCACCTGAACTCTGAACTTGCTACTCTGCGGCAGCCACGTCGCGTGGCTCTGCTGGAGCTGCACGAATCAAGCTGAGCTGGTCGACCTGGAACGGCATCTTGCACATCGGACACGAGTTGAAGCCATCCTTCTCCATCTAGCAGCAAAGAAAACGTGAGACTTGTGCACCCACGCAAGTTGGGACGAGTCCATTTTGTGCCGGCGATCAAGACGTACCTTTTGCCAACATGGGAGGCAGCAAATATGGCCACATTTGGCTGCATAAGCCTTGCGGGTGATCTCGTAGCAGACGAAACACTGCGGATCCTTGACCACTGCCGCAGCACGTTGGACCGACTGCTGCTTGCGACGCTTGTTTTGCTGCTGGAGCCGTTCGAAAAAACTCGTGATTCCGGACCCATTCCGCGCGCTTGAAGCAGAAGCTGCTGAAGTTGAAGGCTCTTCTTTGATGTTCGTAGTTGTCGAGCCGGACGTTGGAACCATCGTGTTGTTGAAGCGAAGACCAAGCGATTCAGCCTGTTGCACGAAGCGTTGCCGAATCGTGGCACTGAAGACCTTCGGCATGAGCTCCAACAGCTCCTGCCGGTCAGAAGATCGCAGCAACTCACACATCTGAGCGAGGGACGCGTCGATTTGGTCACCGGCTTTCAGGCGGCGAATGAGTTCGTACAGTTCAGTGACCTCCGACGGCGACAGGACGCGACGAGCTACCGATGGAAACTTCGCGACAGCATTCTCTCCATCAGCCGGCGGAGCCCGCTTCCCTCGCTCTTGGTAGGTCGTCGAAGATTCTTTGTGCTTCTCTTCGTGGCTATCAGTGAGGTCGACGACGTCGCTTCGATATGATTGACTCTGGAGCTTTGGCGGAACAAATGGTCTTGCTATCGACGACGTTGCTTGCACCATTCCGGTCGACGACGAGAAGATGGATCCGAGCGTCCGCTTCTTCGATGCTGACACGGAAGTTGCTCGATTGTCTGTTGGCATCACTGGCTTATACACATCACTTGGCATCTTGGGAGGCACGCTTGACTGGGGGAGACCAGAAGATCGTCGTCGCAACAGCTGAGGATCCACGTACGATTGACCATCGCCAATACCCGTGCTCGTCGAAGTCGTGGTGTTGGATTCTCGTGAAGCGACTTCACGGCTTTGCATTGGGACAACAGGCTTGAACGATGAAAACACGCTCGATGGTAGCGTGGGTGCCAGGTCGGGGTCGAGTTTTTTCGCAGGTTTCACAGCCAAAGTGTTGGTTGCCGGCGCATTGGCCTGGTTTGCCTTGAAGAATCGTAGGAGTCCAATATGCGCCTCTCCTGTAACACAAACACATCAGTTCTCAAATCACTTCCTTTGCAACTTTCACAAGTTCTCATACCGTAAGTGGGCAGAGTCCTGCAGTACGGCTGCAGCCACTTGGACAGACACTTCTGCTGTTGCTGGAGACCGAAGCGCTCGTCCAACAAGATGATGGCTCCAAAATCGTGGCGATGTCGGATCACTCGTCCAATAGCCTGGTTGACTGCACGTGATGCTTGCTGGATGTACCAGTTGTTACCAGTGAGTTTCTACGCGCACAAGCAAGAAAAGTGGTTAGCCATATCCACAAGAGTCCGGCATATTAGATCTGACGTACCATTTCACCTGGAGCGACGACGGCTTCGTCAAGAATACTCTTCTTTAACACGATCTTCGGGTCCTTGGTGGGCGGGAAGGGCAGCCCAGTGATCACAACTGCTCGTCCTTTCTCGTTGGAGAAATCAATACCTTCGGAGACCTGTTACAAGAACAAATGATTGTTGTGAGCTCAGTTCGTCACGATGACAGGCTAGTCGGTTATTCGTCGTACCTTTCCTCGACACACAGCGAAGAATACAGCGCCCGAGTTGTTGTGCTTGATCGCCTCGTGAAACTCATCAACGACAGCCTTGAAGTCCAAACGCCCTCGAGGTTCCACGAAAACATCTTTGAGTTGCATGAGACGATCCCAAATCGCGGCAGGGGATTCTTGAGTTGTAGGTTTCCGCCAACGCTCGATGCTCTCTTCCAAAATGCCGTACGACGGGAAGAACACGAGAAGGCCATTCGGCACCAGCCGAGCGAAGTTGACAATAGTGTTGCCCAGCTCGACCAAGTACTCATCAGTCGAGCGAGTGTTGTAGCTCGAGTTGAGACGCTTCCCCGTGACTCCTTTTCCGACGACGCCGACCCAGACTTGGCTCGCATCAATCACGTGGTTGTTTTCCAAGCGCACGGGGAACTCGATTCCAAGCTCCTTGATCGTCGTCTCGAGAGGAGACAGCGTTCCACTAATTATGACAACATGATCAGTTAGCGACTGCTTGTCATACTGTTGATAGAACTGGGACTCACCTCGTCAGCATGACGTTGTATACGTTGTTGGTGGCGATTTCTTCAAACGACACACCGGGGTGGAAGCACCAGTAGTTGAATACTCGCGTCTTTCGTCCGTTCTTGCCACCGTTAAACACTCGTGACGTGTTTGGAGTCCTATTAACCATTGGATGTTAGTTTCGATGTCGTTGTAAGGGATCCCAAGTCGTCAGAACTCACTTGTCGTAGGTTTCTTGGATGTGAACACGATAATTTCTCGCAGACTACGTACACAGACCGCATTAGATGACACGCTTTAGCACGCACACAACTTCGACGCTCACCTGAAGGTGGTTGTCCTTGTTTCGGAAAATCGTGCCCATGAACGAGAGCAGGGCGTCGAGTTTGGATGCCGCAGTACGCTGCTCGTTACCGTCGTTCAGCAACTCGATGATTTCCTCAACAATGCTGAGAACGAGTGGACACGTATCGAAGTTGACGTTGAACTGCTGGAAGAACTCGAAGATGTACGCACCGGGCTGCAAGCGAAAAAATGGGTGAGCTATCCATGCATGTGAGACTAGCAAACCGTGGCTGGTGCTTGCCTTTGTGTAGCCACCTGACTGGGACAAGGGGAACGCGTTGAGACCCTTGTCAATCTCGAAAAGAAGAGCTTTCAATGTTTCCGCAGACTGTTCAAGCACACAAAGTCAGTCAACCAGTTTACCATTGGAGGGTCAGTACGAAATCCGCTTGCTGCACGTACCTCCAGTGACAGACTACTGGAAGGAGGCAGCGTGATACGATGCTCGGACAGCGCTTGGACGAACTGCTGCACCTCTGCAATGCATCCACTGAGGTCATTCGACGACAAGGCGTACGACGCCGCTTCACTCGCCACAGACTCGACATTGTGCGCCTCATCAAACACAAGCACCGCATTTTCAAGCGAGATGCCGATGGCCTTGCGAGCAATCGGATCGATGAGGTAGTTGTACGGCACGAAGACGATGTCGGCGTCCGCGAGCATGGTACGCGTCAAAAAGAACGGACAGACCTGACGTCGACGCCAAACAACGCGTCAGAAACAACAATGGAGACCAACATTACTAGCCACCGGAAGCGCACCTGCTTCTCCTTCATCTTATCCACGAGCTCTTCGATGTCGAGGATCGGCAGGTTCATCTTGTGGCCCTTGATGGCATCGAAGCCCTGCTTGTACTTGCACCTGATAGATAGAGACACGTCAAAATTGCGGACGTTTTCGACCTTGTGACTCAACAGTGCACAACGTACTTGCGGTTCTTGACGGCAGATCGACACGCCAGGTTCTGTCTTGTGCCTCTCAGCTGTGTGATCTTTTCATCCACACAGAGGTGCTCGCGCGAGCCCAAGACCGAGACGCTCGGATTGTAGGTCGTGCTCTTGAGCTCCTGGACGACCTGCTTGAGCTGCGAGTGCGTACGCGACGAGTAGATGATGCGTGGGAGACGCTCGTCACGTTGCTCGTCGCCTGTCGCGCTGCTGTCACCGTGGGAGTTGCCCCAGCCTTCGTACGCCAACGAATTGCCCGTTGCAGGCGCTGCTTTGCCGAGGGTTTTCTTGACATGCCGCCGCCACGCGAGCGTCGCACACAGTAGACACAGCGTCTACAGTACCACACATACACAGTCAATATAACATACTCAATGACTGCTGCCAGTGGTGCAGTGTGAGCGTACCTTGCCCGTGCCCGTGGGGCTCTCAAGGATGGCGTTCTGCTTGGAGGTTAGCGACTGCAGCACTTTCTCCATGTAAATGAGCTGCGAGTCGTACGGCTGGAACGGAAAGTCCACGGAGATGCCGCATATCTCCAGCGTCACCATGGCGCGTGCCTCTGCAGCGGTCTCTACGGCTGCGTCGCTCTCTATCCAGCGGCTCCAGCCTTTGGTGCTTTTCGACTTCCACTGATGCTTCCAGTCGACGTATTTTGGCGCGAGTATGCAAAGTTTCCTCCCAAAATACGTCATTGACACGGTATTTAAGGCCAGTACCGTAGTTAGTGTGGCTTACGCTATATTGGCAAAGCATCAGATTGAAGGACTCAGTTATACATATGTTGATTGGAAAATGCACGTTGACTCAGACGTGAGAGATCTGATGACACGGGAGAAGAAGCGCTCTTCAAGGTTCAGTGCTGCATAAAGCTGCGGTGGGAAAATGGGCTCGAGCAAGCTCGTGGTGGCGCTATACAGGTCGTTCCTGCGCAACGGCAAGGTGCTGGACAAGTACAAGGAGTTCAAGGTGCGATTGCACACGCCATTTTTAATAATGGGGATGCTTGAGCACCGGCTGAGTCGGCGTGGATCGTGAATGAATGATGCAGGCGATCCTCCCACGCCAAGTCCACTGGGGCACAGGCGAGAGCCGCGACTTCTACGGCGACGACGTATCGTGTACTGAGACGATTCGCGCCCAATTTCGAGCCAAATTGGCGCCCGGGGATGTGGAGAAGGCGATCGATGACGCTATGACCGTCAACAAGGCGATCTCGCAGCGCGTGCACCTGCTGTACAAGGACGACCACGAAAAAGAGCTGCTCACGATGGTGCTGCCGCAGTGGTTTATCGACACAGACGACAAGTACACGCGCGAGAAGGCAGAGCAGCCACAGGAGACTGCCCAAGCCATGGAGAAGGCTCTGGAGCTGATCAAGGGTGCAGGCAAAATCCTGAGCAACGATGACATCGCCGGTCCGGACAAGGCGCGCATTGCCAAGTCGTACTTTCGCGAATCCATCAAGCTCTACCCGACGGCCGATGCCCACGCGTATCTCGGGTGGCACTTCTACCTGGATGGCGAGCTGGACCAGGCGGTGGTCGAGTGTGAACGTGCCATCGAACTGGACCCGACCTTCGGAAACTCGTACAACGACCTCGCGCTCATTCGCGTGCAGCAGGGTTGCGACCAGGAGGCAGTGGATCTATTTGAGAAGGCCAAGTCCGCGCCACGGTACGACGTGCGCCATTTCCCGAGTCTGAACCTCGCTGCTCTCCACTTGGAGAAGGACCGAATCAAGCCAGCCCTTCATGAATACATCCAGGCGCTGCGCTGGATGGACGAGGAAGCAGCGGCTCCGATCCGCAACACCGTCACTGATATTGCCACTTTCATTGTGACGCTGGACGACAAGCTCCGATCGAGCGCTTGATCATCTTACGCTTGGTTTGTGGCGAACAGAGGAAGAGGAAAGCACGCAAATGGAATGTGTTTTGTTTGTTTATTCTGGAAGCTGCTTCTCAACCAATGTGGCTCGCTTTCTTCTCCAATGTCTTCCTGATTGAATCGTTGCTGCTTTCAGGCTCTCGCAGAAGCGCCAACACTGGTCACGCTTACCGCTTTCAAACTTTAGAGTAACGTCAAAGCCATCGTCGGCCTCCACAGTCTCAAACTCGATGGTGGTCTCGAATTCAGGTGCGTCGTCGTCATCAGCATCGACTTTCCTGGCTGTGATCAGGTATACGAAACTCTCGGGCTCCAGCTCAGTGAATGCGACCGATTGCTCTTTCGCAGCTTGGATGAACGCTTTCACGCGTTCCATCACTTCATCAAGAGAGCGGCAGCCGTGCCCAGCTGCAATCACGGCAGCAAAGGATCCGGTAAGCTTCATGGATACCAAGTAGTTCGACGATGACCCAACTCACCTTCTGCTGTCCAACAAGGGACCGAAAAGTCGAACTGGTTGCGACGCTGGGCTTCTTTCCGCTTGCCTAATACCTTCGCCTACAGCAACCACAGAGCATGAACAGTCAGAAGAAGCTGCAGAGCCGCTGCGTGAGTGCATACACGTACCTGTTCCCTTAGATTCATTCGCTCAACGAACGACCACGCGACTCCCCACCGCTTGGTTCGTCCTTGGAAGAACTCGATCGAGCACACGTTGTCGATGGCTTTGTCTCGCAAGATCGCCAGCACTTTGCGCAGACTGGACTTGCGGCCGATCATCGACGTGTACACCAGAATACGATCTCGTAGCTGCAAGCTGTCTTCGATCATGTGGCCGATGAATGCGACTTCTCCACCTGGTACGACCATCTCACTCGACGACCCCATGCAAACCGCGTCTGGATTCGTGTCGGCTTCGTCGATATCCTCAAAGAACGGCGGGTTGCACATGCTGAAGTGGATCTGATGATTCTGGTAGTCAGTGGGTGCGTCTTCAAGCGGCTCGAGCAGCAGTCGTGACGTCGCGACGCGCTTCACGTGGATCAAGTCGGTGAGTTTGTTTCGCGTCACGATGTCATGTGCTGACTGGTAGGAGATGCCGTCGATTTCTGTCGCTAGGAAGGACCAGTTGTTCATCTTGGCGCCCAGCAAAGCGTAAATGCAACTGGCGCCAGTGCCGATGTCGATGCCACGAATCGAAGATGAGGCGGCCTTCACAGTGTCTAAGGTTGGATAGAATGGGTCAACGCCTCCTGCGTGGAGAAGATCTTCGATCCAGTGGATGTAGTTGAGGCGATTCGGCAACTATAGACAGATCCACTACTATGTCAGTGCTCAGTCGGATGGAGCTATCATGATCCACTCGGACGCACCGGTGGACAGAGCCGATCGATGGGCACGTTCCAGTCCAAGCCAAAGTCGTGCTTGAGAAGCGTGCGAGAGAGTTCTCTGGTAGAAATCACCACCAGTCAGCCCAAGACCAGCCTGTTTAGTACGCAACTGCACTAGAAGATCGTACCGCACACCGTACGGATCGTCGAATGGCAGTGCTGCGGTCTTCTTCTCGTGGTTGACATTGCGCAGACTGGGAAAATCAACGGTAAATAGCTTGTCTTGGTAGAAACACAGCCCAATCGCAGCTTACTCACAACTGCAAGAAGTCAGGATAGCGTTGCCCAAGTGCATAGAAGTCTGGCGCGTTGTCCCTGTAGCGGTTACGCGCGTGGAGGCGGTCGCCAAGATGCGGCGTCGGACGTCGCCTCTCGCCACGCATGTTCATCCAGTGGCCACCTGCGGAAATGAAGGGATCACACCTTTGTTGTGCAATGAAAAACCTCTATAACAACATCAATTCAAAATTGATATGGCTACGTATCCTCATCTCTGCGAGGAGGTCTTCAGGACTTGACGCTGTTGCAGTGCAGCGTGGACAAAACGAACGGCGATCGTGGTGGTGTGGAAGTTCTCACGCATCGATGCCATCGCGGCCTCGCGAAGAAGCGATGTTAGGTCACCGGCAGTGAACCCTTCGGTGTGGTCAGCGACAAAGGCTGCGAGTCGATCAGCAGAGCTCAGCTCTTCATCGCTGGAGAAGTCGACGGGAACCTGCTTGAGCTCGTCCAGGAAGATCTTCACACGAGCATCTCGATCAGGCAAACTCAGCTCGATGTGCACGTCGAATCGCCTATCGATGTCACGTTGAGTGTTAGGTAAGAACGACAAGACGCATCTTCAGACAGCTACGTACCCAGGACGAAGAATAGCGGGGTCGAGTTGGTTCTTTTCGTTTGTCGAGGCGAGGATCACGACGTGGTTTTTCAGGAAAGCTCTTCTTGCTTCTTGGCTCGTCATACTCTGCTGAAGCGACTCACGAGATGTACTAAACCCGTCCATCTCAACGAGCAGCATACTCAGAAGCCGGTCAAACGTCTGCTCCGTACTGGTATCGAAGCCTCGAACTGGCGCGATGCTCTCGATCTGATCGAAGTAGATAACACATGGCGCTGCACTTCGAGCGGTCTCAAAGAGCTCTCGCAACGTCTTCTCAGTATCGCCCACAACCTTGGTCAGCAGGTCCGTGCATCGCACTGACACGAACGAGGCTAGACCACGACATCTCAGCTCCGCGGCCACCACATTGGCCAGATGGGTCTTGCCAGATCCTGGAGGACCTGTGAGCAGAACTCCCTTCGGAGGCACTGTACCAAACTGGAGGAAGCGGCTGCAGTCTTCAAGAGGCTCCAACAATGAGACGGTGATGGTTTTCAGCGCTTCGTCGACGCCGTAAATACCGCTGAATGGACCACCTTCCGATGATGAGCTGGAGTTGTGTTGGCGAAGGGAGACATGGTGGGCTTGTAGCACGGAGGGGTACGTGGTCGCCAGTGCGTCTTCAAAATGGCGGTAGAGAACCGTCGGGTTCTGGCGATCAGGGTTGGTAGGATCATTCAGGCAAATCTGGAGAGCCTTTTGGCACATGCTCAGCAGATCAGCGCCAACAAACCCGCCCGTCGCCTCACTCAACGTGTTGAGAATGTCGGTCTTCGTGGTATCCATGGCCCAGCCTCGAGTCATTCGGCCCAGGATATTGCATCGGTCTTTTTGCGACGGTGGCTCGAGACGAACGATGAGATCCATGCGTCCGTTGGAGTACACTGCGGCGTCGATATCGTCCATGCGACTTGTCGTTCCCAACACGAAGACACGAGCATTGGAAAGCTTGAGCTTGTCGAGACACGACACGAACGTGCCGAGCACGCCGACTTCCAGCGTGCTGTCCGAGTCGAGAAAGCCCTGACGAGATGGCGCCACTGACTCAAGACCATCAACCACGAGGATGCTCGGTGCGTGCTGGGCGAGCTCTTCGAAAGTCTTGACGATCTGGGCTTCCGAGTGCCCAACGTAGGTCTGGAATACGTCGGCTGCGTGGAGGAAGCGCACGTGTGCATTCTTGCCCACGCTGTCACTGGTTGCCTTGGCCAGAGCAGTTTTCCCAACACCGGGCAATCCACTGATGATAGCACCCACGGAAGATGATACGCGCTTGTTCGATTGGCTCCCTGTAGCCTCGGCAGTCAGTCGTGCGAGGATGGCAGTGATCAAGCGATTGGCTTCGTCACTGACACCTCCCAATGAGTCGTCCACCCGACGAGTGTAATCGGCAACCGCTTGAAACGAGACACTCGACGCTGCGCCAGTGAAGTTCTTGTCGTCTTGGAAGCTCAGAACGATCGCCGTCTTTGCTGAAGCTTGACCGATGGCTGAGCGACAGCTCGTACCTTCCATCGGAGCCTGCAACTCCACGTCTTGAAACTGCACGAGCTCGACCATGTTGAACCATGAGACCATGCTACGGCGCCCTTTCCATACGTCAACTCCTCGTAGGAGAGTCGGAATGGAACGTTGAAGGCCTTCGACAATCGCTCTGGGAGGTCGCGAGCGTGTGGCGAAATGCACGCGCAGGCGTCCAATTGTGCCAGTCGAGCACTTGCACTTGGCCTTCTCTCCTTCATCTTGGTGCAATGAGACTGCAACTTCAACAGTAGCAGGATAAACTACTTGGTCTTGTGATTCCAGGCCGAGCGAAGCCAACAGTCCCATGGAAAACCAGTTACAGCCATCGGTACTCGGTCGGAGCTTGGCGTAGACATAAGACACCGGAGCGTCGCGTAGCTCCACGCGCACGTATTGATGCCTGGACTTGACGTCGTTCGTGTAGATAATCGGCCGCGTATCATACTTGCTGCTTGAGCTTGCGCCTGCTTCGTATCGTGCGCGCGTAGCGTGTAAATCCACGCGCACAACACTCATCTCGCCGTACGCCATTGCCCGTCAAGTGGACACTTCACCAGCAGCTCCAATGCAATTGAGCGGCTTCTTTTCAACCAATCAACGATCACCCGCACGACCTCTCATTATCGCGTAATAGTGACTAGCTAGGTAGCTGCCGTAACTGCTGTCTGATGTCACTATGGGTGCCTTTTGGGTTTTGAAACCATCACTCTCGGGTCGTTCCCGTTCCTTTGTCTGTTGCGTGCTGGCGGCAGCTATCGGGAGAAATTTCTCCAGGAGCTACGCCTAAGAAAGGCGAGAACAAGCGCGCGGCACCTCGGCGCCTTTCTCTCTGTGTGTGCGAGTATACGCGTGGCTGTATCCACACACGCCGTAGTGACTCACTAGCGTGTCATTGGCCACTCAATCGTGGGGCTTTTGCAGCGTCGGAGCCAAGCGAGAAGCGACGAAAACGGGCACGGAACGCATCCGCCATGGACGTGCTTAGCGCAATCGGCAAGTTCCAGTCGCTCAACGGAGTGCCGCCGTTTGAACAGTTCACGCATGCGCCCATCTCGGCCCATGGGCGGCCGTACGTGATGCACGTGCCGTCGGATTTCCTGCCGTGGGACGACAGACACGGCGTCATTGCTTTACGCCGCAAGGACAAGACGCTGGCTGTGTGTCGATGCGGCGTCGTGCTCGCAGGCACGTACTTCCACCTGGAGGTACCGACACAGCAAACCGCGGTGGCGCTCAAGGCGATGGACAGGAATCAGCTCCTGGAGCAGAAGGACGACGTCGAGAACGAGCTGCGTGTGATGGCGCAGCTCCAGATCAAGGGCATCGACGGCGTGCTCAGCAACGCGCACATGGTGCGCTGGGAAAACGGCGAGGATCCTCACAATATGTACATCGCGACCGAGTTTGTCGCGAACGGAAGCCTCGTCACGTACGCGCACAAGAAAATCCGCGTGCTCATGGTCAAGCACCTGAACGAGTTTGTGGCCAAGCACGGCGAAGGCCCGACCAAGCTCGAGTGTGTCTCCTACGTGTATCGAGGCGCCGGCCACGAGTGGATGCGAGAAGGAATCAAGCTTTTTGAAGGCATCATGCGTGGACTCACGTACGTGCACGCGCAGAACGTGGCGCATTTGGACCTGGATATCTACAACGTCGCGATCGACTCGAAACTCGTGCCCCGCATCATCGACCTGGGCAGCAGCCAGATCATGGACCACCGAGGCGTCGCCGGTGCAGGCTACGTGGGTATCAAGTGTAAACCCATTTTTGTGGCTCCTGAAGTGAGAGCTCACGCCAAGATACCGCCACCACGACCCGGTTTTGACGGCGCGCGTGCGGATTTGTGGTCCGCCGGTGTCATCGTAAGTACTCCTGCTGACTGTGTGAACTGTAGTGGACCCGTGCTAACGACGTGATTTTTTTTTGGTTGGGTTGTGTAGCTTGTGCAGTGTATTGTCTGGGGCTTCCGCGGCGGCCCGTCGTACCTGAACTCGAATCCGCGATGGCGGAGCGAGGTATTTTGCCACATTGACCAGTCTTGTGAGCAGGCCACGTGTCTTCTGTGCCAAAATTTTATCGTGATCCCGCCACTCATCGGTGTCATCATCAAGCAGCTTCTCCACATCGACCCACGCCAGCGTCCGTCGGCACATGACGTCGTGAACGCACTCCACGACAACCGAGAACTGCACATTTTCCCACCGCCCGCTGCGCCTAGAAGTACGATGAGGCAGCCCACACGACAGCTCCATGAAGCGTCGAGTTTACCCGCGTCGTTTGGTTAGAAAGACCGTTAAACGACGAACCAACTACAAAACGATGAGCATAATATAGCCATGAAGGCTTTGAGAGCTGAGTTTCTGTGGTATTACTTGAGGATCGCAAACGCCGAGGTATGCGTTCGAAGAGCTTCCTGTTCCTTCAGTTTAGACATGGCCAAGGTAAAGTCGTCCTAGCACAAGAAACACATAACAAAAAAGAGTTGAGTGAGGAGGTTCTATAGCGAGTTGGTTCGCGAGAAAACGCACCACGACGAGGAGGAAGTCGCCTAGATCGTTCTCTTCTCCGCATTGATGGTAGATTTTCATCACTGCGCGGTCGTCCATCGCTGGAAACTTGGTGCGAACGAGGTCCGCAAACACTGATGACAAATGAGTGTTAGCCTTTGTTGCACTACAAAGGAGTCTGAAATATGGGCTCACCACTGTAGCGCATCACGCCGCTTCCGTCGGGATTCGCGAGTTGAAACTGCATCGTCCACTCGCTTCGGATTCTGTATTCACGAGGCAATTAACGGCGTTAGTGAGTGCTGTCAAGAAGCTGATAAGCTGCCGTGATGACTGAGAACGTACGTGCTCTGGTAGTGGATCCAGACGAGCATGAGTGATTCCAGCACGTCTTCGATGTGCAGCATGGCGATGGTTGGTGTCGCTGCGACTGACTGCCGCCCACTGGAAGTAGATGACGACGCGCCTGAGTTGCTGACTGACACAGCGCCTGCAGCCGCGTTGTGGATGATGTTTTCTTTCTCACAAATCGCAGCGAGAAGCTGCTGACGCTGGTCTTTCGCGGGCAGCATGCGTACCATGATCGGGTCTTCCAGGAACTGCTTCACGCGGGTGTATCCCACCAAGCACGGTCTCAGTAACTCCTCATCAAGTCGCTGGAGAAGCTGGTCACTCGACTGCGCGACTAGAAACTGTGCTGCTGATAGATAAAAATCAGGCGCCAGCGGATGGTAAATCCACGTGACTTCTGGAGTATCCACTGTCGAGACAGCGCTCGAAATCGAGCTGCCGACCCCAGACGCGTTCATAAACTTTAGGAACCACTTGATACGGAGGCTCTCTTGTTCCGCGATCTGGGCCCCTGTCAACAAGAGCGTGAGCTTTCTCTGCGCCTTGCGCTTGAAGCCGAGCTCTTGGATGTACAGGTCTAACACGAAGTCCACGAGCACGCGGCGTTTCTTGCCAATGGCATCCATTTGGGCGTTGTTTTCGATTTTCTTGACGTACAAGCGCGCGATCTCGCTGACGACTTGGCCTGGGGACGGAGCTTGCAAGGCCCCTGTGGCTTTCGGTTCTCTGGTTGCTCGCTCGCCGCCAAGCACTGGCGTTCCTCGACCATTGCTGGAAGAAACAGAGCCAGGGGCCGCATCAGGACCCGGCGTCCCACGCCCGTTGCTGGCTGCTGCTGCTGATATCACAGCCGACGTCTGATGCATCGCATACAAATGCTCGTCCTCCTGGAACTTGATTCGCTCTCGTAGCCGCAGCTTGCCGTCATACTTACACAGCCGCTTCTCCGTTTGCTGAGCACTGTCGACAAACTGCTTGCGCTCGAAGTGAAACACCGTCGGATCAAAATTCGGCTCGGAAAAGTCGGGCAGAATTTTGCGGTGGAACACAAGGAAGTTGGAAAACACGGACGGATTGGCTTCCAGCGGTTCCTGTGGCAAAATAAAATGAGTGAGCTCTCTGGAGAGAGATACGCTGGTAGTAACTAGACCAAACTTACCAGTAGCAGGTCCGGATACTTGGCAAACATCTTGGTTACGAGCCCTGGCTTGCGGTGCGCAATGTCCACGAAGTATTCTGGATGGCGTTCAAGCGCATCACTCAGACTCTGTGGGACGACGGAGAATGCGAGCGGCAAGATCGTCAGATCTTCTCGAATGGTCTGCGCGAGCAGCTCCGGTGTGGACTTGAACATGTGGCAGAGCAGCTCCGGCATCGACAAAAGCACTTTCGCAAGCGTTGGACGGCTCTCCTGGAGGATATCGACGAGAATGGCTGGGTAGGTCTTGATTGCGGCTGCAACTGCCGGCCCTCGACTCAGCAGCAAGTCGCTGAAAGCCTTTGGATGGTTCATCAAAAACTCTTCCATCGCAGTCTAGAATCACAGGAGTGGAATACATGTGAGTACCGGAATACGCAGTGTCGAGAGATACGTGGCTGGAACTTACGGAGTTGTCACGAAGTGTGTGGTTCAGCAGTGACAGCAGGACATCTGCTCGTTGCTGAAGGACGTGCGATATGAGCACGATATTTTGCTCGAGGATGCGTGCAATGAGATGATGTGAGTCCTAGAGATCATTCAAAACGTCGTGAGAGGCACCATTATGCCTGCATTTTGGAAAAGAGGACGGTACCTGAAAGACGTGGGCGGTGAGATACGGCGACGCCCACAGAACCGCGGCAAACTCGGACGGATGGCGCTCAATCAACTGCTGAAAGAGTGTCCCTGTGCCTGCTGGAGTGGACGGTGGACTCGAGCCAGTCATTGCAGGCGACGTGTTGCTGCTGGGAACTGGTGTAGACGACGTCGCAGGCAGTGGCTCCATCAGCAACTTGTCCATGGCGTCGACGTGTTCGTGGAAAAAGCCCTGAAAGACTGCTAAATGGTGTCTTGTGAGCTCTTCGAGAACTTGGAGAGCGTCGTCAGCCTGAAGAAGAGGCATCCACGAGTTGTAGAACGCTTGCTTGTGGTGATCTCGCGCCTTCTCGGGATCAAAACAGAATCGTAATGACTCCTGCAGTGCTGCTTCTACCAGCTCGCTGAGATTTGACCGCAAGAACGCGACCAGGAGTTTCTGCTTGTCTGCCCTAAGGCACGTCCCTGCTAAGACTGCAGCATCCAGTCCCTCGAGCAGCTTCTGCATTTGCTGCAATGGCGACTGTGATCTGGCCGCGATGTCTTGCGCGTCAGCTGCCTGCCGGGCTCGTCTCGCTTCTTCTTCTTTGTCGAGAGCCTCTCGCAGTGCTTGGCATTCTTGAAAGTAGAAACGCCTCCCACGGTTA
This sequence comes from Pythium dissotocum, assembly GCA_023336355.1. Taxonomy (NCBI): domain Eukaryota; phylum Oomycota; class Peronosporomycetes; order Pythiales; family Pythiaceae; genus Pythium; species Pythium dissotocum. The sequence continues at coordinate 25,389 of JAADWY010000387.1, forward strand.
ACTGTCGACTCACTTACCTCATCGGGATCCTCTTGTTGAGGATCCGAATCCAAAAGCGTGTTGTCGGCAGAGTAAATGCCCGATTCGATCAAGCTGATGATGACGTCCAGCAAACGGCGGTAGTCGGGAAGCTTGGCCAGTAGCTTTCGTAGACAATCCAAGGCGATGGTGATCGACATCGCATCGGGATCGGACTTTCGCACGAGGTGGCGACGTAAGACATCTACACACAACAAAGAAGGGAGACCTACGTGAGAATACATCACAATCCTTTCGATGACAGCGAAAGAAGGCACACATGAATGCTCGATGTGGGCGAGAATGGACTTCCAGAGTGACGCGATCTCATCAGCAGAGGCCGGCTCTCGACACGCCCACTCGTCGATGACGTCGTACAGCACACCATCTTGCTTACTAAATAGATACATGACAATGCAATTAGCAGTCAGGACTTCCGACTACACCCAACCATAGTACCAGACCTTACGTGTTTGCATCGGGTTCACCCAAAGCGAAGAAGTGGCGCAGTAAGAACAACGTCTTGCGCTTGGTCGTTTCAAAGAGGCTCCCGTCGTCTAGGATTCCACCACGGGCGACGATCTGCTTGGCTTTGACGTCTTCGATTGCACGAGTGGTCTTCTCTCGCACGCGGTTGATTTTGTCCACGTCGATACGATGCTTGTACGCGAGTAGACATGCTTTCACCTCCACGTGTTCTCGCGTGTTGACATTCAGAGGCAGTGGAACAACCGTTTCCTCCAAGCTCTCGTCATCGTACCCTTCTTCTCTTCGTGCGTCGAAGTGTCTACTGTCTTCGCGTCGATACTCAGCAGGTCTCGGACACCATGAGTCTCTCGCACTACGAGCTGATGCAGTTGGCCGCGACTTTGCGAGCTTCTGACGCGTAGATGATGACGAGAGATCCGCGCTTTTGCAACTTGCCGTGAGAACCTTGACCAACGGGGCTGCTTTCTGTGGGCTCGTCACATGAAGCTGACGTGGTGATAGTGGCGATTGATGAAAACGTAGTGGAGTGCCAGTGGAACTGTGAGGGCGAGTCGGAGTCGTTGGCTTGGTCGCCGACAATAGCTTCATCTGAGGTTGTTGTGCTTGTTGTTGCTGTTGGTAATGGCGTTCCCACATCGACGCCGCGCCTTTGGGGATGTGGGTGTGCGCGTTCGGCAGCAGCATGTGAAAGAGATCGGGTGCCCTCTCTGTCGGCGGTGCCGAAGCAGGCGCATGCCGATGCTGTCGACCGCTCATGTTGAGGTATACTTCGACTCCAAAATCCGCGATTCGTATGACGGAATGGGCGAGTCACTAGAAACGTCATAGCAAAAAATAGAGCGATAGCAGCATCAGCATCGCGTTCACGTTAGCGTTGGCGTAAAGTGGCTCAAATTCGCGGATACATTCGTAAAGATGCGAGGGATGCAGAAGGCAGAGCGTCTATGGATGTGAGAATACAATACCAAGCCAAGTCCTTCGAAAACGGACTCTTCACGTCGACTTGGAAAACCGATCGCCGATTGCACCACCAGGATGATTGGCCTGGAAGCTCTGGTGAGTATTGGCAAGGCTCTCGACGAGATACTCGACGATGGCGTTGCTGATAGCCTCCTGTCCCCAATGAACACATAGCTATGAGTTGACAATGACAACTTCCAATCCAATTGAGTAGATCTGAACAGACCTGGACAACAATGCTGCGGGCAGGCACAGGGCAAGCTGGCTCGTCAGTCGCTGGCACAACAAGAGCCTACGGTGATGATCACGTCAGTATACTTGGCACAACAGCCATTTAAGAGGCTGGAGAGCGGTGGCTAGTGCACTTACCAGAGAGCAGTCGGTCGCCAGCGCGCTGCCTTCTTGGCTCACGATGGCGATCGTATCGCAGTTTAGCTGCGTGAATATCTCTGGAAGCGCGAGCAGCTCGGCTGTGTTCCCACTGTGTGACAGCATGATGATCTACAGCAGTTCCAATGTGAGTCGGGCAGGTACTGTAGCCTGGTACTGTGAAGAGAACGCACCACGTCGCCAGTCTGCAGGTTGCCAAGTTCGCCGTGGACCCATTCACTGCCGTGTACCCACTACAAGATGACACATGAAACAGCTGAGGGTTAGTGGGTACTCTTGTAGTATTGTTTGTGAAGAGCGCGTGTCCAAACCTGGCTGTGGACCGAGATGGACGAAAGCGTGGAGGCCAGACGCTGCGCGACGATGCCGGACTTGCCGATGCCTGTGATGAAGACGCGTCGACGCTCATGGTGACATCTCTCTAAGCGCTCAAGCAGGGCCGCAAAGCGCTTGCTGAGCGTGGTCTCGGACACGAGCTGATCATGGAGGTGCTGCCATTCATGTTGTTAGTATTGATGACCTGGGTGGTGGGTGGGCTACAGTGACGCATGCACCTGCAGTGCCTTGATGTCACTGCAGACAGACTGGGCAAATGATCTCCACTTGAGCTGTTGATGTACGTAATGAGAGCAACGAGGCGTCAATTGATACGATACGGCACCAGACAATGAAGAGCTCAGGTGCCTGTACCTCGTCGGTTGATGTTGAGAACGGAGCCACCGTGCGGGCGTGACGTAGTGTTGGGGCGTAGGAATTACACGGTCCATAGGAGGAAGTCGTCGATGCAGAAGATAGCATGCTACTGTGGGAGGATCTGTGACCACACGCGCGTAGGCAGCGGCGAAGCACGCCGCACCGCACGTGACCCATTGCTGTGGTCGACATGGAGCGGCAGATTCCAATTAATCCCAAAATATCGAAGTATGAGGGTATACCTCCATACAACAATATCCATTATGCGTAAATAGAGGATTGTATGATACAGCACGGGTTATACGTCTGAGACCTGAGACGGCAACATCACCAAGGTCCTGAGGGTGTTGAACCAATGGAGCTGGAGGCGAAGATCCACGAGCAGCTTGCGCTGCGCTCGCGCAAGCGACGCGAGGAGCTACAGGGACAGGCCTCACGGTATTCGTACCCACAGCAGACGGAGGCATTGAGGTAAGGCAAGCGCGGTTGAGTGACGAACATCCCCACGAACGAAGAGCTTACCAACGTCGTGGCTCACAGAAATGGTGACGGTCTCGAGCAAATGGGGATAATGGAGGAGCTCAAGACGATCACGGCGCGAAGAGGTGTACCAACCATGAAATCGAGAGTATCGACGTGAATGCATGATCTCATAGGTCTGTGTACGGTTCTGCAGGCTTCCTTTCGAGTCGACTGCAAGTACAAACTCTGACGACTCTGGAGCGACGGCAAGTGCAGCTCCAACTCCATGAGATGGATGCTGAAGATGGAAGCGAGCATCAAGCATCGCGTGACAGTGCTGACGGTGAGGATGCCGATCCCACGGTGACTGCGTTGGAGAAGACTCTTCATTTGCTGAGTCGTGACCAGCCGTGCTTTGATGTTGAGTATGCATCAGCCATCCGCATTGGTGACCTCAAGGAGACGCTGTTTGACGCCAGCGAGCAGCAGCTCCGAGCGAGCGAAGCGCTTGCGTTCTCCTCGACACGAGGTGGCTACACGACTCGAGTTGTGCTGTTCACACTGGAGGGATCTTCAGCGATCCACGCTCGATCGAGTTTGTTCGTACCAGACTTGGACACTCGGATCCAGTTGATCTCCAGTGAGAAAGGCGACGCTACGACGCTCATAGAATGCCTGTGGAATGGCGACGTGTGATCTGCTTGGCGAAACGAAACACAACCAGAGAGAACATGCAGAACGGATAAAATAACACGGAGTTCTGCCTGCGACAGTGTCTTGCCATCGCCAGCTTGTATTTGTCATTCGACAGAGTTCGCAACGCCCAATCAATACTCAACGCTATTCACGCTTAAGCAGTCAGGAGGCAGGCGCCACCGGCGGCCTTGATCTTCTTCTCGGCCTCAGCGCTGAAGAACTTGGCCTTGACAATCACTGGGACAGTTGGGAGACGGCCCTTGCCGAGGACCTTGAAGTAGCCGGCCTTGGTCACGTCAATGATTGGGGCCTTGCCGTCCTCGCTCTTCTCGGCCTGCTCCTTGGTCTTCTCCGACACAAGCGACCAGAGACGCTCGACGTTGACCGTCGGCATGTGGTCACGGTTGCGCAGCATGTGGAACTGGCGCATACCGACCTTACCGAAGTAACCCGGGTGGAACTTATCCATCAGGATACGGTGGTGGTGCTGACCACCGGCGTTACCACGACCACCAGGATGCTTGCGGTGCTTGCCGATACGGCCGTGACCGGCGCTGACGTGTCCACGCTTCTTGCGGTTCTTCGAGAAACGAGATGGCTGTACACATCAACAACACGACCGTCAATATTCGCTCGTCTCCATCGTCATCATCATCGTGACAGTGGACGCTTCAGGTGAAGCGCAGCAGCGGGTGGGGTATCACGACAGAATACTCGAGCATTGACAGCCACTGGAACTCGATCGGCATTGACAGCCACTGGAACTCGATCGGCAGGAATTATTGAGATGAGACAAGGTCCACTGTAGAGGGGCACGCTGTGGAGGAGGCTGTTGATACTCGCAGCCATCGTATTTCTCGAGTAGAATCCGCGGAGGCTGCCCGTAGACGGCAGTGTGTGTTCATTCGGAGCTCCATACGACCCTGTATTCTTTCGCGTTTCTCGGTCGGTTTCATCGCGGATTCACCGCGAATCTCGATACTCGTCACGATACTCGATGCTGCTAATGTCCGCGTATCTCGCACGCGCATACCCATCCGCTGCTACGCGCCGTAGCATCCATTTTCACGCCATAAAGATTGGCTTACCATATTGACTTAGCGATAAGCGAATGCGAATGACCCCGACACTGACCGAGTTTGTAGGCCAGAGCACGGAAATGAATGGCTCCTTGGCTGCCAGCACTTCGTCACATACAAACATCAAATCAATCTCGAAACCATACAAACCCCAAGAGAAACGGCCAGCCGGTCCCAATT